>JBBMEG010000005.1:1348424-1359452 GCA_037832605.1 Cyclanthera cordifolia | reverse complement strand
ATTGAAGTTGAAGTGAAGTTGCATTAAATGAACTCTAGTGCATCTAAATGTTCAATTAATGCAAGTAAAGCATCAACTAATGAAGTTATGCATCGAGCTAATTTAAATAGAGGTTCATTTACTTACAAAATGAATACAAATACATAGAAGAATGAATGCTAAAATTCAAACTCGGATTTATGGTCATATGTTATGTAATTTTCTGTTTTGAGTCATATAAATGGGTTTTTAGGTTACTTTTGTTAGTGGGTCTTTATGACAATTGTGTTTAGGAGGTTGTACACTTTAAGAGACTTTATTTGCTGGATTTAGGTTATTTTTTGAAGGCTATAAAAAGCCATCTTGGATTTACAACAAACCGGACTTGGTTTTAGAAACAAATTTTGTGAAGTGATTTAAACCACGAGTTTAGAAACAAGTTTTCTATATTTTTTATCTTGATCATCAAGGTAACCCGTTTCTAAAACTTTCCCTTGGATTGATTCTATATAGTTCTTGGGATTTTTGGATTTGTGATCTAAAGGTCTTGTTCTTCAACATGGTTGTTAGATCCTATTCTTGGGGGTTTCATAACATTTGATATCAAAGCATTAGACTCTTTGATCAAACATATCTTTCCTTGCTTTAATCTCTTTGAATTCACTTTTTTTCTTTCTAGTTTGAATCTGTGTTAGTTTCTATTATGTCTAAAAAAATCGTTATTAATTTCACGTTCATATCTTTTGTGAAGTTTTAGATTGTTGTCTTATCTGTAAATTTTTATTCATTGAGGAATTTAAAATCGACTTTATTAAAGGCTTAAAAGTTAGATTTTGAAAATCTATGAAAGAAAAACTGGAAACTCAAAAGTTAATAGCTTGTTGATTTTTTTTTGTTCATTGTTTGAAAAATCATGCTAATCTGATATTTTTATGTTATTTCTCCGTCAGATTAATAACTGATCATTTGGAAATAAATTGTTTGGTTACATCCAGAATTCATTAAAAAAAAAAAGAAACCGTTGGTCATTAAATGTGGCAGTTACAAATTGACTTAATTAAATCTCTTTCTTACTATATGTGTAACTTCCATATGATTCAAATGTTGGATTAAAATCTTCATATTTATTCCTTGGCCAAGAGTTTCGGTTGACCATTTACTTCAACATTTTAGCGGTTATGAGAATACAAATTCTATTGTTCTTGTTCTTTCATTTCCATTATTCTAGTTTTTTTTTTCTTTTATTCTTCTTCTTCTTCTATTCTTCCAACTTCTTTTAATTTTGTCCCAAGCTTTCTTAAACTTGTTTCTTAGTTTTTATTCGGATTGCTCCATTGTAGTCTTGTATGTGTTCTAAGTGTGTTATTACAAACACTTTGAATTGCAACTCTTGACTTTTTAGGCAAGAATACCAACCCGTTTTTAAATTTTTGTTTGTGTGTTTTTTATTTTGAAAGTGTTTGCGAAGGAGTGATACATTCATTTGAGTGTTGCTCGTTAAACACTAGTGACTATATCTTAACGAGTGAAACACGTGAGAGAGTGTTTGTGAGGTTCTTTTTTTGTTACTTCAATCTATTTCGCAGTATGGCAAATCATGAAGATCATCCTAACATTACTAATGCTCGAATGAGAGAAGCACAACAAGGAACCATGGAGAGAATGATTCGAGGAATAAAGACGTTGTCAGAACCTATACGAAGATTGAAGGTTCAACACCATGCTCGGGAGAAAAGTCCACCACCTCTAGGGATGATTGTGAAGATGATTAAGAGGGAGAAAATTTTGATCATCTAGAAGATGACCAAGTCATAATGATTGCAGGACAAAAAATATAAGATAGACGTGCTTGTCGTGGATTTCTTAGAGGACAAGGTTGTGGAGGACAACATCATTTCCAACAAAAAGCTTCTTATAGGTAATAGAATTGATCATAATGTTGGAACCTTAAAGTTGAAGCTTCCAAAATTCTATGGAAAAACTGATCCAGGGGAGTATCTTGAGTGGGAGAAACCATGGATGAAAAGAAGATAATGTTATATGTTGCTCAATTTAAACGATATGCTCAAACATGGTGGGATAAATTGATGTCTATAGTAGGAAAAGAAATCTTGAAGCACCAATAAATTCATGGTATGAGTTCAAGGAGTCTATGAGAAAGCATTTTATTCAAAAACATTTCAAACGAGACATGGCACAGAAGCTTCAAGCATTGAAGCAAGTCCGTGGAGGATCATTACAATGAAATGGAAAAGTTAATTGATCGACTTGATTTTAATGAGGACATAGAGCATTTGATGGCACAGTTTCTTAATGGCTAAACACAAAGATTGCAAATAGGGTTGATCTAGAACCTTTGATATTGAAGAGCTGTTGCACATTACAATTAAGATCGAGAGGTAATCTAACAAAAATCAAGATGATATTCTTCTAAACCTTTTCTAACCCTAGTTCTACATGGAAAAAGGATGGTAAAGCTATCGATTATAAGCCTAAAAACCTAGAGGTGCATGAGAAACCTACAAAACAAAAATTAAGAAAGAGGAGAGTTCTAGTAAAGAGAAAGAGAAGTGGGATGAATCTAGAAGTCAAAATATAGATTTAAAATGATGGAAATGTCAAGGAATAGGTCACTATAGTAGAGAATATCCTAATAAAAGAATTATGAACATTAGAGAGGAAGAAATCGTGATAGAAGACAAAGAGAACAATGATGATGTGAGAGAAGAAAATGATGAGATTGATGAGTTCAGTGAAGAGAACCCTAAACTTATGTCTTTAGTTATTAGATGAGCCTTAAACACTCAAATTAAGGAGTGTCATGACCAAAGGGAGAACTAGTTTCAAACTAGGTGCCTTGTACAATCTATACCTTGTAGTGTGGTTATCGATAGTGGTAGTTGCACCAATGTTGTGAGTTTCATTCAAGTCCAGAGACTTAATTTAGAGACCAAACCACATTCTATACCATATAAGCTTCAATGGTTGAATGATTGTGGGGAAGTAAGGGTGAGTAAACAGGCTCTTATTTCTTTTACCATTGGAAAGTATGCTGATGATGTTCTATGTGATATTGTATCCATGCATGCTGGAGATTTATTGTTGGGTAGGCCCTGGAAATTCAACCGTCGGGTAGTGTATGATGAGTATACAAATTGTTACTTATTTACTCATAGTGGTAGAAAAACTACTATTCTTCCATTGTCTCTAAAAGATATGGTATGAAAGATAAGTAAAAAAAGGAATAGTAGAGGAATTATCCCTTGCATATATGTTACTCATATGAATGCTGGGGACAGTAAGACAACTACCTTGCACTTTAACTTCTTGCTCATTAAGTTGGTTACATTGTCCTACACAATGGCAATGACCTAAACAATGGGAAATTCACTCTCTCATCTTCTTTTACTAGAAATTAAACAAATATTGATTTTCACATGGACTTAAATTCGACTAGTTTAGCTTGCTGATGATGATCTCTTTATATAAGCTCGAAATTCCCATGTCTTTCTCACCAATTCACCACTTCCTTAGTTTTAGGAGGCTATTTTTTGTGGTCTTTGACTTGCTGCTAAATGATCTTACTTGGGCAAATAACAACAAATTCTTGCCGTGCAATCCATCCTTATTCGCATTAAATGATAATTTGTACTTCTTCAACCTTTAATTCGAATGCTGTCAGATGCGGCGAACATTGGGGTTACGGTACGCTTTGTCACTTATGGAATTCTTCATTATCTTTAAGAATGTGACCAACATTGAGAATACATACAACTTTGAGATCGCCCCCAACATTGGGATTTCCCTGACTTGGTCAATGCCCTAAGCAATCTGTATTCCTATACTAATGTGGATGCTTCTAGTTTTGATGATATTTTGACCATAAAATGATAAAAACATTCAATTTATTATGATAAAAGTGAAATTTTCATATTTTTCATATTTAACATGCCTAAAATGACAAAGTAGTGTTTTTAGCCTAATTACTTCATATTCTCATGCTTTTCTACTAAGATTAACCCTTTAATTGCATGAATAAGAGGTAAAAGTAAGTTGGATAACTCTCTATTTTGAGAGTTATCACACCCCAAAACTTAAATATTACTAGTCTCGAGCAATTCACTCTTTCTGTAGAAAGGATTGTTAATGTTCATTAAAATACTTGAAAATACAATGTAATTACAATGATCTCAGCATTAGGATCTATAGTAACAAAATTCATCATAAACTAAAAATTTCTAACCTTGGCTTCTATTCTTTGGAAATTGGAAATTTTATGACTATCCTTTATCCTTTCCATTTACTTATTTGTACACAGAATAATATTCTAAGTGCTTATATTGGTTGAATACTTTTAGATTATAACCATCTATTCTAAATTCAAATCCAAAAGGCTTGACTAAAGTAATGCTTCGCTTTTACTTATCTTTTATTCACACTTTTGGTAACTCAAATACCTTTTGGGAGTTTTATGTTTTTTCGCAATCCAGTCCAGGCTAGCATTCATACTTGCTCACTTTTCATAGTTCTTAGAATGACACACTTTTGTTAAAGTTGCACACCTAAGCAAAAGAAACAACTCTAAGCCTTTTCATAGTTCCTAGAATGGCACACTTCGGTAAAGAAGCCATCTAAGCAAGTGGAACAGTTTTAGACTTGAAGCATAGAGAAATAATTTGAGAAACCATAACTACTAGCCTTTGGTTTTTATTATAATGCTCTCCGCGTTATACTACTTTGGTTTCTGTTTTCACAGCATCAATTTCTTCAACTTTTTTGCTCAATTGAAGATCCCTCACCCCAAACTTAAATTGTTCATTGATCTCAATGTAGGTGAGATCATTTCCCCGAAACTTGATTGTTTTTAGATATGAAGAAATGATTCTTCAAGCTATCAATATCAATGTTGGGTGTATTATCAGTGTAATATTCTATCCCGGACTAAGTTAATCGAAGCTTAGAGATATTTTAAAAATTTCCTAAAACCAAAAAGTTTCAGCTCGACAAAATATTTTTTGTTTGCTCAGAAAGTTTAAGAATATAACTAAATGCTAAGATAAATGTAAAAACACTTTACCAACAAGTATATAATGCCCACATCAGTCAAGTCTAACAAGTATTAACTAGTCAATGGTTCTGATTAAAAATCATGTAAATGAACTACTAAAATTAAAATAAACAATTTTATTTGCAAAAAAATAACTAAAATTAAAAAAATAAAGAAATTAAAAATACCATTTAAGGATGAAATAGTAATGCGTGGGACAATGAGAATCTGGTTAGGCAAAATAATAAAAATAAAACCGAAAAGAGTGAAGTTGCGAAACAAATTATATTCATTATTGTAAAAAAGATGTTAGTAATATATCTACAAGTAATGAATAAAAAAGAGAATAAGAAATAATAAGGAAAATATTTAAAACGAAGGGCTACGGCTAGAAGGTTTGTCATCCTCTTGAATAGGCGAAGGTAGGGCCGAAGGTTAAGTAGTTTCACTCAGAAATGCGAGGAACTGAATGCCCTTCGCATTTGCCTCGAAAAAATGTCTCACCAATGTGTCTTGTCTTTTGACGTATTCCCAATAGGCTTGGGATTGTGTGAAGAAGTGCTCCTGTTGGCTTTTTATTTCTGCCAACTGTCTCAAAACTTCACTAATCTCGGTAGCAACACCAATGTTTTTCTTTCCAACAGTAACCTGAGCTCTAGATTCACCGATTTGGTAAGGTGCTCGTGGGGCTAACATTGTATTCGTTGATGTTGGCCGCAGTCGCTGAATTAAATAGAGAAGTGTAATTGTATAAGGGAAGAAAATAGGTCCTAGCATCTTGTTGATGCACCTTTTGACTTCTACCTCTATAATGCGGCCAACATGAATGTTGTGTCTCGATAGAGAGCGTATAACAGTAGAGCTCTTGTCCTAGTAACATCTATGTCTTGTGTTATTGACATGAGACTTATCTTCAATAAATTTAGCCAACAATGTGCCTCTTCATTGAGAAATGCAGCTTACAGAATCCTAGACCCGAATGTTACTTTCCAAACAGCTCAGGTTCTTGTATCGTGTCTATGTAGTCCTTAAGTTGTTATAGTGTTGGTTTAGCCACCATGGCATTGTACTTCGTATTCATATTGCCTTTCAACCTGATTGCCTTGTTTAATGCTACTGTACTCTAGTCTATTTGCACCCTGCATACTCTGCTTTAGTATGCTCTTTCGTCATTTAAGTTCTCGTAGAACTCACGAACCCATTCTGGCCTGACTTCTTCTTTTAGCTGAACGAAATTCTGCCATTTACGCTTCATAATGGCTTTTGCAACCTTCTTTCGTAACCCAGTCTTAGGGAAATCGTGTTTTAAAGTACTATCGTATTTCTTAGAGAGGTGTATCTCTCATCTGCTTTGTAGACACCAAATTTTTATCATGTGGCACTTCTTCTCATCATCCTTTGATCCGGAAGATGCGGTGGACTCCAGAGATGTTTGCATCTTTGATGGACCAAGTGCATCCATCTTTTATGGTGTGCAATCCGTTTCGCCGAACGTTTTCAAAAAAGTCTATACATTGCGTAACAATGTCTTCTCTTGAAGAGTTCTTCAACTCCTCGGTGATATGTTGTTCCTTCTATTGCACCAATGACTCTTCTCCCATCGACTCTAATTGACTATCAAGAACGATCGGTTTGGAATAAATCCTCTAAGCTTTTTAGGATGGATGATTTGGAGAAGAATTGCACTTACCGAATAAGAAGCACTAGGATTGTCCCCCACATCTGGGTTAGGCCGCGCAGATGGAGTGGCCTCTAAGCTCTTTCTTCGAATGAGAGGACATAGAACTCTTTCTTGTACTCCACATTAGGGATTAGATCCAGTTTCCTTATTGCATTTGATGCAACCTTCTTTCCCTTTGCTTGTGATCTTGTTGAAGATGCCAATGATTTTTAAAAAACCCGGAAGAATTTGAAGGAAAAATTGTGTTTGAGGATGGAAAATGTATAGAACTCGAGATTCAAAAGTATGAATGAGTTGAGTGAGAAAAGTTATATTAGGATCAAATTGAACTCAATTTTGGCTTTAAATAGCCTAAATGTTGAGGATATAGCCATTGCAGGTGGCCTACGATAATGTTGGATGCATTATGTTGCCCCAACGGTCAAATTCTGGATTCATCGGAATTCAAAAATAGAGTTGTTGAGTCAACTAGCCGTTAGGAAACAACTAGTTTGACACGTGCGCTTCTGTTGTAACGAATAATTCCTCTTGGTTTTAGTTTCACGAAGTTTTTCAGCAATGCTCCTCATATTACTCTTGACTTTATTCATAACCGATGTTGTCCGCATCACATCAATTTTTCTTTTTTTTAAAAAAAATGAACTTAACTAGCAGAAACAAAAGAATGCAAGAATAAATAAAATAAAGCAAAAATAAAAATAAAATGTAGTGTACAACAGGGCAAATTTAAGATGTATATGGTACGTACCTTCATTGGAAATGCCCCTTGCAGTCAGATTGCGCTCATTCGGTGACTAAATATTGAGAGATCTTTTCCTTTTGAATATCTCCTCCGTAATAATGCTTAAGTCTAGGCCATTCGCTGTAAATGTGTTGCCCTTATGAATGTCTTGGATCTCAACTGTTCCACTATTATGCATGTTAACAATTATAAATGGCCCTTTCTATTTGGATCTGGGTTTCCCTCGTAAGAACTTTAGCCTAGAGTTATAGAGAAGAACTTGTTGCAATGGAAGAATGTCCTAGGCATTATCTTTTTGTCGTGCCATTTATTCTTCTCTTTGTACATTTTTTCATTTTCATAGGCCATTTACCTATGCTCTTCTAACTCCAACTGTTATAATTTTCTACTTGCCTCTGATGCTCCAGATTCAATTTTTATTATAATTTTAATGGGGGATGGAAAGATTTTCCAAATACTATTCTGTAAGGTGACATGCCTAGAGGAGTTTCATATGTGGTCATGTATGCCTAGGGGGCCTCCTCTAGTCTGGTGGACCAATCTTTCCTCTAGTCAGCTTGACCATTTTTCTGGGGATGGTAGGTGTTGCAATATGTTATTTAATGTTATACCTATGCAATACACTAGCTATTGTCTTATTGACAAAATCTGAACCCTTATAAGAAATTATAGCTCTGGGTATTCCGAAGCGGGTAAAGATGTACTTATAGAGAAACATTGTAACAGTCTTTGCATCATTTTATGGAGTAGCAATAGCTTCCACCCATTTAGACGCGTAATCAATAGCTACCAAGATATATAAGTTGCCATAGGAAGGAGGAAATAGTCCCATGAAATCAATGTCCCATAAATCAAAGATTTCAAATTCGAGTATGTAATTCATTGACATTTCATTCTGTTTACCAATATTCCCCCTTCTCTGACACTCATTACATCTCTAAGAAAATTGATGAGCATCTTTAAAAAAGTTGGCCAAAATAATCCTAATAGAAATTTTTTTGTTGCCATTCTTGTTCAACCAAAATGACCTATGTACGGTAAAATATGACATGTTATGAGTATATCTAGCATTTCATCTTCTCTTACGCTTCTTCGTATTATCCCATCATTGCACAACTTATATAAATACGGCTCATCCATAAAAACAGTCTTTAGATTCAATGATAAAAGAGTTTAACTTGATTCCTTGACAAATTAGATGGTTTTATATCACTACAGACATAGTTTGCTATGTCAGGAAACCATGGTGTTTTAATGACATTGAACTTTAATAGTTGCACATCAGGAAAGCTATCATGAATGTCAATGCGTCGAGCATTGCATTGTAATTGCTCAAGACGTGCAAATGGTATGCGATCAGGTTTTCACATCCTTTTTTATCATTTTTTTCAATGTCAATTTCCTGTAGCAAGGATGTGATAATACGAAGGATAAGAAAGGGCTTTGTCCAATCTGGTGTGCTTATGACGAGTGCAGTTATAAGAGCTCTTTTTAAGATATTGAATGCCCTTAAGCATTCTTCAAAAAAGATAAAAGGTTGGTTGACTTGAAGAAGTTCACATAAAATCAAGCTTGGCCTAGAAAACTATGAATTCCTTTATACGTACTAGAAGGTTCTAACTTTTCGATATATTCAACTTTAGCTTTGTCAATCTTCATTCCTAGTTTAGAAATTCGACGCCCTAGGACAGTACCTTCACTCACCATAAAATGACATTTTTCCCAGTTTAAGACCAAGTGATTTTCTTCACATTTTTTTAGCATTTGTCCAAGATTTTTCAAGCAACCGTTGAAGGAATTTCCAAATGCTTTGAAATCATCCATAAGAACTTCCATAATATCCTCTATCATGTTAGTGAATATCGCCATCATACATATTTGAAATGTGGTTGGGGCATTGCGAAGGTCAAATGACATTCTTCTAAAGGTAAAGATTTCATAAAGACAGGTGAAGGTTGTGTTCTTATGATCCTTAGGATATATCGTAATTTAGTTGTACCCAGAGTACCCATCAAGAAAATCAGCAATGTGATCCAACATTTGATCGTTATATGGTAGAGGGAAGTGATATTTCTTGGTGGCTTCGTTCAACTTTCTATAATTTATACAGACTCACCATCCTGTGCCTGTTCTAGTAGGGATCAATTCATTCTTCTCATTCTGAATAACTATCACCACATTTGTTAGGAACGCATTGGACATGGCTAACCCAATCGTTGTCTGTAATTGGGTAGATGACTCTCGCATCCAACCACTTAATGGTTTATTTCTTTACAACTTTTTTCAGAGCATGATCTAATCTTTTTTGTTGTTCTGCTGACCTACCTATTCCATCTTCCAGGTTTATCTTATGCATGCAGAAAGATGGGCTGGTATCTTCAATGTCTGCAAACGTCCATCCTATTTCTTTCTTTTGTTGTTAATGAAAAACAACACGAATTAATGAGAAAGTCTAGTCGAATTCGGAATAGAGATATTAAAATTTCTTCAACATAACATTTTGTGGTAAGAATTGAATCATTTCTTTACTTACTCTCTCCCTCTCTTAATGAATGATTGGGACAGAGAGTGTGAGGTCATGTATATGTACACAGAATGAGGATGACATTACTAATATCCTACACAATACTAAACAACACTCATGTGAAAACGCAAGTGTACGTTGTCAATTGTATCAAGTAATAAATATCCAAGTCATCTTCTCAAGGACTAATTCCTTGAAGTAATTTCATATTTGTGTCCGGGAAAGATAACATTCAATAATAAAGTGGGTTGTGATATTGAATTTAAGTGTAGATGCGGAATACATACTCAATGCGATAGGCATTGCCTTTAGTCAAACAACATTAATCCCAATATCTACTGTTTAACATGGATTAATAAATGGAAGGAACGAGTATGAAGAAGTACATAAATCATAAAATTAAAGAGATTAATTATCTAAGATAAGCGACATGGTAGAGATTAAAGTTTATATTGCATATCAATGCCTTCTCAAAGTACATTCTCTCTTAATCTTGTCCGTATTAAGGATATGGTTGGTATTGATTAGTGGGCTGGCTATGGGGGACTCTCCCTAAACCTACTAGTCAAGTCGACGAGTGAACCTAATAACAACAGTAAATACCTTTCATTTTACCTTCTTCGATCCCGATAGCGAAGAAAGCGTAAACGATAAGTAGATGGTTGGTCGATCTCGTTACTTAACATATTTTTTTTGTAAACAGAAATTCTACATTATCATTACTAACCTACTCAAAACCGTACTCAAAACATTACTTGCAAATACTCAACGAGAATGTGTGTAGGGTTAATGACGGTGCTGCAGGCATTGATTTTTGTTCTTTTTAAGCAGAAGATAAGCTTTACACAAAACTACAACATCATTTACACAAAAAATAAAAGTATAAAAGTAAATATAAAACAGTAAATAAAATAAATTGCTTTAATAATAAAATATGTTAATGATCTGAAAGATAAGTCATAAAAGGAATAGTAGAGGAATTCTCCCTTGCATATATTTAACTCATATGAATGCTGAGAGCGTTAAGATAGCTACCTTGCACTTGAACTTCTTGC
>JBBMEG010000005.1:1304380-1341251 GCA_037832605.1 Cyclanthera cordifolia | reverse complement strand
TCCCTAAATTTTCTGATTCACTTTCTCAACTCAAGCGTCGGCCATGGTGAGCTCCTCTTTACTCATCCCTCTTTTTTCTTTTTTTTTTTCTTGATTTTATACTCTACTTCTTTTCTTTTCGCCGTATCTGGATCCGTCTTGCTTGCTATATTTCATTTTCTGGCTCTGCGTCGTGTGGATCTGAATAATATTCTTGCTCTCTTCCAGATCGCTCCTGTTTTTTGGTCTGGATCGGGTTTGATTGATTTTGATTTCGTTTAGGTTGTTTTCTTTATCATCGGAACTACTTGGAAAATTGTCCGTTTCCTTGGATGTGATCGTGATTAATTACTGATTACCGCTGTTTTATTAGTCATTCGATGATTTTTTTTTTTTTTTTTTTTACTTTGGTTTGGAGCTGGCTTTTGGTGTTTTTATCTTGTGTTTCGTTCTGTGGTTTAGATGATGTTCTTGGTGATTGAGGTGATGTTTGGTTGTTTGTGAAGTAGATTTAGTGTATGTTTGCTTGCTGAATATCAGATCAATGATTAATATTAGGCGGCCGTGAGATCGGATGCTGCGGGATCGGATGACCCAATAGTTTATTATCATGTTCTTTTAATTTCAATGTTAGTCTAATCTCAAAAGTTGAAAACCGATCTCTTCAGAATCATAATTTAATGCAATAGCCAATAGGCCACCCATCTATTCCGCAACCAATGTAGGCTTTCTCAATGATTGAGGAGAAATTGTGAAGAAGAATCAATGGTGACACCTACTTAGTAAATAATCCTACCGATTTCCTTGACATCCAAAATATTGTAAGATTAGATAGTACATTCCGAATCAACTGTAGTAAACTTGATAAGTGTTTGATTTTGCTCATTGTTCACTGCTTTTGACTTTTTTCCTTAGAAGTATATTTTTCATTTTTTTCCAATTCCTTTTTCAGGCTAATGCGGCATCGGGTATGGCTGTACATGATGACTGTAAGCTTAAGTTCTTGGAGCTGAAAACTAAAAGAACTTACAGATTCATAGTATACAAGATTGAAGAGAAGCAAAAGCAAATCACTGTGGAAAAAGTTGGGGAGCCAAGTCAAAGCTATGAAGACTTCACAGCTTGTCTTCCTGCTGATGAATGCCGATATGCGGTTTATGATTTTGAGTTCCTCACTAATGAGAATGTCCCGAAGAGCAGAATTTTTTTCATTGCTTGGTAATATTATGATGAAATATATATAATATTTGTGTATGTGTAGTTTGTTCTTCGTTCCTCACTTAACCTCCCCCGGTTTTAAAACTTCAATCACTAATCATCACTATGCTCTCTTCTGGTTGCAAAGGTCTCCCGACATTTCGAAAGTAAGAAGCAAGATGATCTATGCAAGTTCAAAGGACAAGTTTAGGAGGGAATTGGATGGCATTCAAATTGAGCTGCAAGCAACAGACCCAACTGAAATGGGTCTTGATGTTTTTAACAGCCGTGCTAAATGAGATGGTTTCCAGTTATGAACTTCTTGTGGTGTCTGTTTTACTTTTTGAAATGATGTTATATTAATTTCTGGGTTTATGAATGTGCTTTGATTACATAATGGGTTTGTTTTAAGTTGTCTTATACAATCATATGTCCATCTGGAACAACAATCTTTGGTCATTTTTTCCCTCCACCTTATATTTGTATGATTTATCGTGTGGAATTAATGCAATATCTCCCTTATGAAATGCTACATGATTTTGGTCAGGATATTCATCTCCTTTTAACATGAGCAGCAGCTCATTTTAGACAATGTATTGCCATTTTTATGCTAATGAATTTGCTGTTTGCAATGTCAATTTTGCTCTTCTTGAGCAGGAGCATGGACTTCTAATACCAGGTTGACTCAATTTCCATTTGGTAGGTTCTTTTCTTGATCTTTGTTATCAATTACTTGCAGGATCTAGTTCTTGTTGAGATTTTGAATTAGTAAACTAGAAGAATCCATGACGTTCCCGGTTGATCTATTTAGTGGAAGAATAAGGAGGTGTTTGTTTGAGATTTTATGGAGTATTTATTTTGAGTGCTTAGGCATGAAGAGTTATTATGAGTGTTTAGAGATTTTTGTTTTTATAATAGCTCGTTTTTTGATAGTTTTAGTGAAGTGTTTATAATCAAATACTTTGTTTCATGGTTTTGGAAAAATGTTTGTATATGGTTGTCTATTTGTGTGGTGATTTTGTTGTGTGTTTCGAGATATTGCTTGTTTGTATGGTGGTTTTGGTAAAGTAATTGTAATAAAAAATGTGTAGTACTTATTTTGTGGGTTTATGGAGCATATATTTGGAATACATAGAATTATTTTGTGGATTTATGTAGCACTTAAGTACTCTGTTATTTTGCTTTCTAAACAAGCATTTGATAAAACTTAACCTTTCACACTAAATTAAAACCAACAAACAAACACCTCATGAGGTTCTCATTATCTTCGAATGGTAATCTTTTTTTTATCTTTGTTTTTTGTTTGGTCAATAGGTTTGTTTGACTACTTGACTCTGAAGGTTAATTCTGTTGGCCAGGAACTTTCAATGAATAATTACTGTGAAAGACGACAAAGCATATCTACATTTAACCATTATTTAGCATAATAAAGGATACGTGAGTTTTAGTGTAGAATTTTCTAAAGCAGTTTTCTGTTTTTCTTTTTTTTTTAAGCAGCTGTAGTGCACTTGAGGTAGGTTATTCCTGATTTTGGATCGGTAAATCTATCCATCCATCCAACCTATTTATTTAAACAACCTAATATTTTTTTTATTAGATTGTCTTTTTTTTTTAAAATAATATATTTTTGTTATTTATTTTTAAGTTTTAAATAAATCAGAGGAAAGATATAGTTTAATGACTTCAACCAAGAAAATAATTTTGAAGAGTTACAATCCTAAAAATGTTACTGAAAATTTTAAAAAAATTATAATAATTGCATATCTGTATATCTATGTAATTATGTTATAGCCTAGCCTTAGAGATAAAAGAATTATATTTAAACTCAATGGTGAATTTGGGTTGTTGAGTACATTGGTTAGGAAGATCGATTGTTTCTTTCGTTAACTCTCTTATCGATGATGTTTAAACTCCATAGAGTGGAGTCAAACCTCGTTCGCAGTCTTGTGGAAAGTCTAGGTTGCAGTTGCTAGTTTATTAATGAATGGCTTGTTTTCAAATAATAATAATAATAATAAAGGTTAAATGCAGTTTTGACAAAGAACTGGTTGAAGCTCGTACAATGTAAAAGAACCTTTGTCCTCCAAAATATATATAATTTTTTTTTTTTTTTATGGATTTGAAAATTAGTCCGCACTGGAAAATTAGAACATGTTTGAGAACAAATAAAAAAGAAAAGCAAAAATAAATTTATAAATAAAACACTTTTTGTAATTTCATTTCACTCAGCATTATTTGTCGCAGATTTCTAATGTTTATAGCTCATAAAAGCAGCCTCAACACACAATGAATTTACCACCGAAAACTCACCAAACAATGATAATTTCTAACGCTTTTAGATCAATAGAATTATTTTTTGTTTTTTATCAGAATGTGAGGTTATCAGAAAATACAATGTTATAAAAAAAAATGAAGCATCCATTGTTGAATGTTTCAAAGCTTACCCAGTTCATGGTCTAATACACTAAATAAAGGGAAATTTTCCAGTGAATCAAAATAATGTTCTGATATACATAGTTTATTTTTATGGACAACTTAACAATGAAAGCTGAAATGAAAATACAACTTAACAATGAAAGCTGAAATGAAAATCAGTAAAAGATGGTTTTGAAGGGGTAAAGGATACATACACACGCAGCCCCCAAAAAAGGAGACAGCATGACAACATGTCTTTGTGTACATATACAAACATAGTTTTCTGCCTAATAAGACTTGTGATGTTTCGGATTCTCAAATCTCGAAAATACCAACCGAAACAAGGAGAAAAGTACTGCCCTTATACATGATATTACGAAGTTCCAACACGATGAAGGCCAGTACCATGGGTACAATAACCTGAAAAATAGGCTTATAAGATGCCTAGGATAACGTCCAACCTGTACCAAAAGTCCTTGATTAAACTTTTCGGTTTTCATAACACAAATCTACTGTGAAGTTAGGAAGTACATCTAACTTAATCTCTAGTATTTTTACGTTTTCCGTGTGTTACAGAGATGCAGCACCCTAAAAGAAGAGTTTAACGGACATTCTTTAACGGTTAACATTCCACAACTAATTCTACACCAGGTGTGCTGTAGTTGTCAACATTCAAACAATTAACTAGCATGCGTAAAAGTCGATTTAATAGTGCAATGAGTTTTGGGCAGATCATACTTACTGGGAATAGCAAATCCAGAGCATCCCACGCAGCATGTCGAACAGCTCGAGTAGGGTACATAGGGCCACCAGGAGAGGTGAAGCTATACAAACAAGTTTTTAGCCTTGTACTTGTGGTCATTCTGAGTTCCAATCCTAAAAAATTACTAGCGTTGATTAAACAATTAACCAGGTAGTAGTAGTGAATGTCAATGATGTTAGCCAAGTACCTTGAAGAACAATAAGGTGTGAAAGATAATGTAGCAGTACTGGTTCCACCTTCAACTTTTGAATCTGACCAATGTAATATTTTGATGCAAATATTGAACTTGCAGTTGTAACTTACTAATGAAAGTAGCAAAACAAGATATAGCATGATATAAAAGTATCACAAAAAATTTAAACAATTGTAACTTAGATATGTGTTCATCTAAATATTGTTTAAACAAAAACGTGTCAATGGAAATTATCACAATGCTGCATGTCGATGGAAATTATCGCAACATTACACGTCAATTTACCTGATCAGTAAGTTCAATCACAAACAAGTCAGCTGGACCACCAACAAGTATGGCATTGGGGAAAGGAGGGAAATGTTTTAAAAAACTCTCAAGCTTATCATCTGAAACACAACAGATTATTATATACAGATGGAAATTCTAGTAGTAAAACTTCAATGGGAAAAAAGTCACCTTGAAAATTGGAATAGATTTCAAGATGGCATTTATAGCTAAACCTCACCTGAATCATAGAAAATCAAGAACCGTGAAAGTAAAAGAAAAAGATCTCTTTGAACCTGCCATGGAGAGAAAAAGAAAGGAAGGGGAGAAGAAAGAAAAGAGTCAATTACAAAGTAATCTCTTGAAAACAGCTGTGCATTCAAGATACTGCCGTTATAATTGTAAAGTCTATAGATTATATAATATTCATAACAGAATAAACATTCAACTCTAACCTGTATGGGAATTTTGTTCAATCTGACAGGTTGAAATGCAACTTCTTCAAGAAAATACTGAACAAAGATATGAATGGAGGGTTAGATCAAGTTATTGAACTTTCACGTGTGGAAGGGGAAAGAATTATCAATCAAGCTCTTACATGAAAGAGAGATTTAAATCGACTAGTGTTTGACTGAATATCAAGCCTGAATCAGCATTCATACAAAAGGTCATAGAGATAATATTATAATATCATTTTCATTATTCAAAAATGATGAACATAAAAATATGATGTCAGCAGCTGTACCGAACAATGCTCTCAAGCAATCTCTGATGAAGTACTTATGCGTAAGATGCTAATTCCAAATTAGGGGAACTAACTAATGATAAGCGGCTCCTAAAATTCTAATTGAAAAAAAATCCTAATGGTCATTAATAAAAGTGAAGTAAATGTCCACTTCATAAATGCAAGAGAAGAACTCTAAACATAAACACTTGTACATGAGTTTTTTTCTTTTTTATTTTAAATGGTGAGAAGCACTTGTTCTTGAGTTGGAAGTGTCTGAACCAAAAATGGATCTCATATGTGTGTTATTTGTACTGACACAAATATAGAAACAACTCTTTGATATGAACATCGTGATGGGTAAGGAAATGGACCTCCTTCCCTCTCTCTATTACTTTCCTATTTATACTAACTATCTCCCTCCCCATACAAGACAGACAACTCTTTTACCCAACCCTTATGTAATCCCTATTTTAGCCTTTCCATAATAATTATAATATTGTGAGGTCCTCACACATTGATAGCTAAGAAAACATCATGCCTATACGAACGAGCATAAACAATGGACACCCAAGCCAAGATAGCATGTCTGTCTGACAAGTATAGAACACTCCGACTTTAACCAGAGTCTCAAACACCCCTGAATATATCTTAAATGTTGTTGGACACTTGAACTGAATTATTTGAACGTTTATCTATTTACTTATAGAAAATGAGCGGCATTTAATGAAAGCTAAAAAATAATAAATTGTAAGACCAAAAAACATCTAATTACAATATCTTAACAGACGTAGTTTGTGCTTCTTTTAAAACAACCTTGAAATACCATCAACATTAAGAATGCTTTAAAAAATTACAATATGTTTTTATCAACCATTCCGTAAACCAACAAGTCACAATATATTGTATAACTGCCTTTAGTGTCACCATGTTAGACATAATAAGAAATTATAAAAAAAAGGAAGAAACTTCGCATGATTGTGCTCTATATTATAATGGGATCATCTTTAAAGACAAAATTTTCAATCAAATGAAGCAGAGATCTGCAACAAATTTCTAAATCCATACCAGAAGATATTTGTGGCACCTTGAACAAGAGCTGATGAGTTGCGGAGATGAACTTCATCAGAGTTTTCAATTTCATTTTTAAATAGCTGCAAGATAGATCAGCATCAACTACTTTCTAATAAAATGGAAGAAAAAGAAGAAAATAGCTCCAACTGCAAACATGTTTAGACAAAATCCAAGAACAAGCATAGCCTTTAAACACAATACAAAAGAAGAACCAAGATTTTACAAATAGAATTCATTTCAAGGCAGAATAGTTAGCTGTAGAAACAAGGGAATCCAAATAGAGTAACTTACTAAAGAAATTTGAGATTGAAAACACAAACAAATGCACGGAAAATATCCAATTATTCCATCATCAACAAAAAATACTAACATAAATAGAAGTGAAAATCCTATCTGCGTAAAGGAAATTCATGGTGCTAGTTCACCCACCCATTTGTGGAATAAGAGGGTAAAAATATGACACGTAAATGATTGGCTCCAAAGTTTGACAATCAAATCAAGGATTGGTTTCCCGCTTTCTGCCACCTGAACATAATAATCAGCAAGAACATCGTAAAAGCATAATGGACCATCCATTCCATGTTCCACGGGTGCAATTGCATCTTCATCTCTGCTGCCAATGATTTCTGATTTATAAAGCAGAACATGAGTGGCTAGGTGCTCTAGGAGTATGTAGCACCATCAAATCTTAAATCTCATATAAACTTAAAACAAGATGCAACTACTACGAGCATTGACAAACTATATAGAAGTATTCAAATAAATCGACACTAATAAAGCGATTCTCTATTTCATCAAATGGGAAACAAAAAACCATTCTCGTTTTAAGAATTACCATAACTTTAGAGGTTAAAGAATTAAATAAATAGACAATATCTGGGAATGGTTAGCATGGATAACTTAACTATGAAAAAAATCAGTTAACGTACTTGTCAAAAAAATATTATCCTAGATTCATTTGATCTCAACAAGCATAAGATAATTTAATTAAAAAAAAAAAAAACTAGCCCATAGCTGGTGCTTAACTTTTTTTTAAGTTAAATAAGCATGCACCCTTTGAAATTATGAGAAACTTACAGGACCAAAACAGTTTTTCACATGCTTTCTATGTTCTGTTTGTCAAATACAAGATTTTGCACTACCAAAACTCACCTTTGGCTCTATCATCAACTTCTAATGCTATATCAGCAAACAATTCTTGAAGTACGTCTCGCCTCTGTGATGAAGAAGCTAAGGCCTACATTAAATAATAATAAAAATAAATAAAACTTAAAAATAATGATAGCTTGGAAAACAACACCAAGGAGTATATACAAGGAGAATTCTTGATCAACCTTACCCAACACTCGATTCACTTTCACAAGTTACCCAATTACAAATTACAACACAATATATCTAGTCAAACCCAGGTCATCCCATCTAAAACTAAGCAGAAGCTCTCTTAGAAAGTCGCACAATTCCTTCTTTCACCCTTCCACTTTTTTTTATAACGGGAAATCAAAACTTCGCTTCACTAATTATCCGGTGGCACCTGCGACCATCCCAATGTCCATACCTAGGAAACAACAAGGGATTTTACAATTAAGTTCACTCGTGGTTTTCAAACCTAAAACCTTTTACACTTGGGGACCTATTACCCTTCCTTTTAAAAGTACGATGACAGAAAGGTCCAACATTTCTCCCCAAGAAACTGGATTTTAATAGAGTCAAGAACTCCCACAAAACTTCAAAATCCACCAAATTTTCCAATAAATGTGGACCCTTGTACCTTGCATTCCCAACAATTGGGACCTCGGATCCTTCTTCAGCACATCATATTCCCAAACCATGTTTTGTCTCAAAGTTTCATTCTAAGTTGGCATCCAGAGAACCCAACAATTGTTGAACCAAAATTTTTAGTCCTGTTTGGTAGCTAGAGCCAACAAAAATAGCATTTTACAAATTCATGAAAGCAGTTGGTAGGTCACAAACCACTTAGAGAGAGCTTTGCTTTCACATTTTGAGCTAAGGAGAACAGTGACATGGCAAAAGTTTCAAATAGACGAAATCATCTAGAGATTAAACCTCTCTAGGTTATTGTCAACAACCAGAATGTGCTTGAAATCAAATTATGTAAGCCTTAAGTTCATGAAAAGCATGGTGTCAAGCTTATAGCAATTGACCCTTATACTGAATTGACAATCGTCAAAACAGAACAACTAAGGAAGGTGGTTCCCACCAATATACTTTCAATCCAATGGATTGTGATATTACTCCATGCCAAGTTACAAACCAAAAATGCCACCTTTCCGTTTTTCATAGTAGAGACAACAAGCATAACTCCAGATTGGTCGTTCATTTAGGGTGATACGTCATACTTCTAACGAGGCATGCGCCAATGAACAAAACAGCTCGACCCAAAAATGACCCAAGCAAACTTTGCCTTTTATATGTAATGGATCTAACAAAACAAAGGAGTGCTGTGTAATTACCTTCACAAAAGAGACGTTTACGACATTATGAAATGAGTGGATTTCCTAAATCTGTCCACCAGGACAAGAATAGTGCTTGATCTGGTAAATCCTTCCACAAAACCTATGGTTATGTCATCCCAAATGTAGCAGGGAACGAAAGTAGTTGAAGCAAGTCAGCGGGGGAAAAAGATTTATCGCCAAATCAAACATTCTTACACTAGCCTCTTTGCATCTTGCCAAAAATATTATTCTCGGTGAGTAAGGGATCCTATTATAATGAAGCAAGGAAGGAGAGAGTCGCCATGGATTTTATTAGTCTTAGTAGAAAAATTTAACTCCTAACAAACTCGCCTATCAATTCCCCTTTTCAACGCTATCAAGTTAGTACAAGGGGGCTAACATTAGCATCTGAGCTTGTAATCGGAATATACTTGTTCCACATCAAGAAGAACAAGGAGCACTTGAATTCACATGTCGGATTCTTTTCGCAATAGCAGAACGAATTCTAAATAAATCAACCCATAAGCTAGCAAAAAAAAAAAGAAGGCAACAATGGCTTAAACGAGCAATGAACGATTCGGGAGAAGGAAAATAAAATTGGCAAAATTGCAAGGATCGCATCAAATAGTAAAAAGATATAAACTCTTATCCGAAACAGTACAGTACGGATTATCAAAATTAACTACCAATTCAAAATCCTAATTCAGAGCATCAGAAAGAAAATGAGAAATTCAAACAAAGAAAGAGGTGAAGGGAAACAAACCCGCTGAAGCTTCTTCTCAATCTGAAGAGACAAAGCGGTAAGATAATCAGAACGCCGAGACGTCAAGGGTGGAGACATTCCGATCATGCAAGAAATGGAGATTGGTATAAGCGTAACCCTAATAGCGATGAATCCGAGGAAGAAGGGTGAAAGGAAAGGTGAATTAGAAAATAGAGGTTGTGGAAGAAGATTGAAAATGGATTATGCATGAAAATTGAAAAGGGAGAGAAGAGGAGAAGGGAGATGCGGTTCTTGATTTGGCGCCCGATGAGGCCAACAGCGTGCGGATTGGAGCTGACGACCGACAAAAGAGTGACCCCTAAACCCACCCACTGCCGCACTCCATGCCCATACATAAGCCTACACGCCCTCTCTTTTTCCTATTCTTTCGTATTGTTTTTATTAAGGCTATCAAAAACATAATTACAAGACTCATCCCAAAAATTTCTTTTTCAATAGGCATCTTCACTAATATTTCACTGATCAATTTGTTGTTTCATCAAATATCAATACCAATAATTTTTTATTTTCCTAATTTATAATTTATATATTCAGTTTGGTTCGATTTTATGTTGGTTCTTACATCGAGAGCTGAAACCAACTAATATATTTTAGTTTTCTAAATTGTAAAATTGAATTATCCTCTACAGTTTATAAATTGAACCGGTCTTTTTTTTTTTTTTTTTTGAATCAAATCAAACCGATCTATTAGGTCGGTTTGATTCAATTCGATTCGATTTTGTCAATTATTGGTTTCTCTTTCACCGCTAACAACAAATATGTTGAATAATTTTGATATTAAATATTATGTTTGTTACTTGTTTACGAATATGTTGAATAACTTTGATATTGAATAATATATAGTATGTATATAGTTTGTATTTTGTATTAAACGTATGCAAGCTAATTAATACCAAAACTGTAATAAATATCTTAAACAAGTTTCATTAATTTAATAAACAATTATTGCATATAAATACGATACATTAGTTTTTTTTAATCATACTGGGATAGGCTAATTAATTACCTGAGAACGACAATGTTTTTTAATGAAGTATTATATCAATTAAATTTACGTTATTAACATTAAATACAATATTAACAATTAATCTATAAAATAATTAAAAATGTGGTCATTTTCAAAAAAAATCAAATATATTAATTATATTAATGAATATCTGTCTCATTAGTTACTATAATACATTATTAAAACGTATACGCAAATATTTCAGAATTTGCTTACATTTGTAAGTATTTTGTTAGAATAGTTATTTCAATACAAATTTTTTAAAATTTATGAATTCTTACATTTTTATTTTTTTATTGAGATAAATTTTAAATTTTAAATTATGTGCCCATTTTTTTAATATGATTTTCGAAATCTATTAAATTAGTCGAATGTAAAAAAAATATAAATATTGAATAAATAAATTTGTTATAACATCATTTTTTGTTAAACTTTCAAATGTCCAATTCTAATCATTTAAATTCTTGCTTTTCTGATATTGCTAGAATGAAAAAACACATAAAAAATAAAAATAAAAAAATAAATTCCCAACCCACAAAAAAAAGAATGACTCCCAGCCAAGGGAAGAATCACGACTTTTAATCATAAAAGAAACATCTCTAATGAAAGGCGACGGAAAGGAGGCAATAGGGTGGGAAAATCAAAATGTTCTTCATCCTTTTAATATATACATTTTACTTATGTTTTAAAAAATTTAACTAACACTTGTGAGATAATATATATATATATATATATATATATATACACACACACACTTGTATTATAAATATAGAAAACTACTCCACATGACAACTTTTCATTCATCTATTTAATTATAGTATTAAAAAAAGAAACAAACAGATTTTTATTTGTTTTTCAAATTTTCAATTTTATCCATCTTTTCAGCAAATATATTGAAGAGTGTTAGTGATTGATTGAATCTATCAGCGAACTGATTTAGTATATGAGTTAAACTACTAATTGAAGACTATCAGCTGAACTAAATGAAACTATCAGCCGAACTGATTGAGACAAAAGTATTTTGGTCATTACATACACGACCATTTTTCTGCTATATAAAAAATATTTTCAAAATTTTGCTATGATTTTTTTTTTTTTTGGCTACACCTGAAAAAGTCCTAAACATAAATTTCAAAAACAAAACGAATAAATAAATAGAAATTAGGGGAAAATATCTTTTTGGTCCATACCTTTTGAGTTTAGTTTCACTTTGGTCCTTATGTTTCAAAATTGAACAATTTTATTCCCAAACATTTCAATAATGCTCACGTTTGGTCCCTATGTTTGGATCTAGCTTCATTTTGATCCCTATGTTTGAAAATATTGATCACTTTTACTCTAGACTTGGGGTGTTCATCAATCGGTTAGTGTCGGTTTTTGGTAAAAATTGACATCAAATCGACCCTATCGATTTGCTTGAAAACAAAACCGAACCGACCGATTGGTTAAGTTGATCGAATTGTCGGTTAAATCGGTTAATTCATTTTAATTATTTTTTTCTTTATTAATAAAAAAAACATATTCGTTACAAAATTTATTGATGTTTTAAAAATTAATTAAAAAAACATACCAAATACTGTTTTTTAAACACATTTAAAATTAAGTTAATTTTGCAATAATTTAATGATAAATGTAAGTAATTAAATGAATATATTAATATTATATGAAAGAATTTTTATCAGCCGACCAAACTAAACCGACTTAATCGATCAAAAAATTTTGTTAAATATTTTATTAACCGATATCCACCGACATATACTTAAAAACCAATTGATCGCTTTTAATTCAGTCGATTGAATCGACTTTTAGAGAGTGTATGAACACTTCTACCCCTGACATTTTTTAATTTATTGAAAAAAAATTGACAACAAAAAGTACAATCATTAATTTATTAATATATTAGAATTTAAAATTATTTTATTCACCATTACTCGTTAGGTTATATATCTAAGGATCTTTCATTTCAGTAACTAAATTGAGTATCATTGGAAAATGGTAAGTAAATTATTCAATTTTGGAACATATAACCAATACAAATTAGACCAAACTTAAAATTAAAAAATTATACTTTTAGCTAAATGCATGCTGCTTTGGAAAATAAAATGATAATAATGAATTCAATTCAATGAAAAAAAGTGTGAATGATCATTTAATCTATTTATTATCTGTTTATCATGAGAACCATAACTAAAAAAAAATGATATGATAAGAAAATAAAAAATTTAATTGCTTTTAGACAATTATATATGTATATATTTAGTAAACTTTTTTGGTCATGAGGTATGTGATATAATTTATATTTGTTCTTTTATGATTTAAAATTTAAAAAATTTATCCTAAAATTTTAATAATATTTAGTCACTAAAATAATTTTAAATATTAACATATTGATTTTTTTTTTTAATTTTGATGTGAATTTAATTTCAAAATAAAACAGATATAAAAAATTTAATTAAAAAACGGACTAAAAGTGAGTATTATAAAAATGTGAGATAAAAATATTCAAAAATTTCAATTAGATGTAAACCTAACCACAAATAATGAACCCTATTAAAATGTTATTTTGAAATATATGTACCAAACTGTTGCTGACTGAAAAGATACTTTCCAAAAAATTATTATTATTCAACATAAATGGTTGAATTCTTATCTTGAAATTTTTTTTTTTTTTTTACAATTATAAAAAAAAAAATATTATGTTTCAATTTATTTAAAAAAAAAAACACCAACAAATTAATATCATAAAATATTAAAAATACTTTATATCATAAAATATTAAAAGAAATAAATTAACGGAAAAAACTCATTTTAAAAATACTTTGTGCAGTACCATTATCAATACCTATAATTGGATTGGATGATGTGGCATTAACAATAATGTAATATAATAATAATAATAATTATGAGCATGCTCCGTTTTTGACCAAAATTGCTTTAGTCAAATAAAACTCAAGTAAAGCAATTGACCAAATAAATAACTCAGTGAAGAGGTCATCAAAAGAATCCGCTCTTTTCTTGCTGCTCTACATAAATTCCTTTTCAGTTTCTCTTTGCCGCCATAGCCATTACCAAACTGAAGCTTTTCATATTCGTTTTCAAAGATGATAAACCATTTCTTCAAGTCTTTGACGCCGTCTCATTCTCCGGCCAGAACCACGCCGTTTCATTCTCCTGCCAGAACTACGCCGTCGAACGGCTCGAGCGAGTCTCAAATGGAGGACAATATCGATGCTGCAGAAACTCTAATTACAAAGTGGAACCATGCCTCTTTCTCTCATACCGATATTACTCCTCTGTTTCAGGATGATCGCTACGAGGCCAAGCAGTACATCAAAGCCGTCAAGGATTTGCATACGGCGATGCAGTATTTCGGCTCCGAGCATATGAACTCTCGCCATCTCGTTCGCGCTCAGAATCTGATGCAGACCGCGATGAAGAGGTTGCAGAGGGAGTTCCACCGGATTCTGTCCCAGAATCGAGCGCATCTGGATCCGGAGTCGATTTCTAATCGGTCGTCTAGGGATTCGGTTTTGACCGGTAACTCAGATTTGGAGGAGGATGACTCTGAAGACGATTTTAGATTTGCGAACGATGATGTTCCCGAGGAGGAGCAGATTTCGAGATGGGCGATTGCGGATTTGAAATCGATTGCAGAAGGTATGATTTCTGCTGGTTATAGTAAAGAGTGTGTGAAGATTTACACTGTTAGTAGGAAATCGATTGTAGACGAAGGATTGTACAATCTCGGAGTCGCGAAAACGAGTTATCATCATGTTCATAGGATGGACTGGGAGGTTTTGGAAGTGAACATTAAGAACTGGCTGAACGCTGTGAAAGTTGCATTTAAAACATTCTTCGAAGCAGAGAATTTCCTCTGTGATCAAGTTTTTTCGATTTCTGCTTCGATCAAGGAATCTGTTTTCTCTGAAATTACCAAAGAGAGCGCTCTAACTCTGTTTGGCTTCCCAGAAATGGCGGTGAAATCGAAGAAAACTCCCGAGAAAATATTCCTGATTCTCGATCTCTACAAAGCGATCTTCGATCTCTTACCGGAAATCGAATCGATGTTCTCCTGTGAATCCACGTCCTCCGTCCGATCATTAATCGACCATTCGGTAACGAAAATCACCGAAAGCATCCGCTCCATGCTTGTCGACTTCGAAGATCACATCCAGAAATATTCCTCCAAAACGCCAATGCCGAGCGGCGGTGTTCATCCACTCACTCGCTACGCGATGAACTACATCGCATACCTTAGCGACTACAGTGGAATCCTGCCCGGAATAGTCGCCGATTGGCCGTTGGTTCTTCATTCTCCACTGCCGGAATCCTTCTTCGGCGGTAACGATTCAGAAGAAAATCCTCTCACCATACGGCTGGCCTGGATGATTCTCGTCCTCCTCTCGAAGCTGGACAGCAAAGCAGAGCTATACCACGACGCGCCTCTATCGTACATCTTCCTGGCGAACAACCTCGAGTACATCGTGGTGAAGGTACGAACCTCAAATCTCAGCCTCCTTCTAGGAGAGGAGTGGATCAATAGCCATGAATCGAAGGTGAAGCAGTACGCGTCGAGCTACCAACGGATGGGATGGAGCAGAGTGTTCCTATCGCTGCCGGAGAATCCGACGGCGGACATCTCGCCGGAAAGAGCGAGAAAACACTTCCACGATTTCAACATCGCGTTCGAAGAAGCTTACAGGCATCAAGCGTCGTGGATCGTGACGGATACGAAGCTGCGAGAGCAAATCAAGATCTCGGTGGGGAAGAAACTGGGTACGCTCTACGGTGAGTTCTACTTCAAACAGCGTTCGCGATTGGAGAAGGTATACGGATGTGATTCGGAGGTGAGATTTGCGCCTGATGATTTGGGGAACTATTTGTCTGATTTGCTTCACGGCGACGGGAATTCCGGCGGGAGTGTTTCGTCGTCGTCGTCATTGTCATCGTCGCCGTTTCATTTTCATGGCGGCCGGCGGATGGATGAAAACGTCGGCGGTGTAAGAGGAGGTTAGGATAAGGACAAGCTCGAAAAGTGATGGTGCAGCTTTCAGACGTGTATAAATCAATTTCTGTTTTTTTTTTTTTTTTTTTTAATTGATTGATTATTTTGGAGTGGATTATTTAAACATAATTTGGAAGTGTATTGGATATGAACGCAATGTAACGTATTTATTTTACGATTGGGACTCCATGTTAGTGGGAATCTTTTTTTGTTACTTTACTATTTTCATGATATGTTGTTTGTCTTTTTCACTACCTTTTTTTTTCTTTAATTCTTGAGGTCAAAAGTACATTTATAGATTATAGTGTTTGCTTTATCTTTTTAAGAGATCATTATTAATTTAGTTCAAATTTCTTTACTTTCTCTACTTGGGATTATTAGTGATATTGATTTGATATTGAGAGGCTCATCTTCTGGCCAGCAGCTCCACAATTGCCGATATATATATATATATATATATATATATTTTTTTTTTTTTTTTTTTTTTTTTTTTTAATTTGAGTTTTCAACTTCCTTTTTACCATTAAGCTTTTATATATACATATACTTCCCTATAATATTCTTTTATTCTCTAGTTTATGTGGTATCATATTTTAAAAATAGATTTTTTTATTTAAAATTTTATTTTATAATTTTAAAGTAACTTTAATTTTATAATTAATTTCGTATTTAAAAATATGTTTGATGATAATTAAATAATCAATTTTAAAATTCATATTTAATGGTAATTCGATCATCAATTCCGTAATTTAAATGAATCGATTATAAAACAATTGAAGTATTTGTTTGTTCTTCATGACATAGTTACAACTTGCCACATAACACTTAATTTTTTTTTTAACTTTTTTTTCAAAAAAAAAAATCATTCATTTTGTTTAAAATTTTTCTTCTAAATAATTTTATTCATTTTTTCCTAACTTTTTTTTTTATTTAAATATGATTTAAAAAAAATAGTATATTACAAATTTCTCTCTTTACTCTCATTCGTTTATATTTTGAAAAATAGGTTTTAAATAAAAAAAATATTTTTGTAATTTTTAATTAACGATAATTTCATCATACAATTCACATTTTATAAATATGTTTCTTAGTTTAAAATAAAAAAAAGTTAATTTCACAATCAATTTCATACTTTAAAAATATGTTTTATAAATTAAAATTAAATAGAAGTAGTACATTTCAATTATGCAAATAGATTTTTAATATTTATTAATTTATATTGTCAATATTATTCTATACTTTAATAAAAATTGTGAATAAATAAATAAATGAGATACTATTATAAAAAAATCATCAACATTAAGAATAATTTGAAATAATAAAAAAATAAAATTATTTTTTATTTGAACATATTTATATATGTCATATCATTAAAAAAAAAAGAAAACCAATATTTTTCATAACTCTTCATCTAAAAGAAATATTAATAATCATTTTATCTTAAAAAAACGTCTCCAACCAAAAGAGCTATTAACAATCACTCAAAATAATCAATCCATAAAAATCAAAATCAACACCCACTAATGGTGTTGGGATCTATCATAACCTAATGTATTATTAATATTTGTCTAAAGGATTAGTGGTTATAGGTTTGAATCAACTAATCTAGTTTTTTAGATTTTTGTATAACTTAAACACAACGGGTTTACTAAATTAAATAATTGCTTCAATGTCTAATAGATAAACAAAATAGAATATTAAATTTGACGAATAAACAAATTACATATTATAAACGAATAAAATAGAATTAAAAAAATAATAAATAATATATATATATATATATATATATATATATATTAGTATGAGAAGAGGACCACAAATCATACCTAAGTTGTTACGTAAGTGTTGAATTGGATTACCACAAAATAATGAAACCAACACGTCACTAATCTTTTGGATTGAATGGTAACTTTTGCAACATTTTTTTTGAAGGTGTGATGTACACACATTCTTTTGAATGGAATGCCCCAATTCTCAATTTAGTTTAAACATTCAACTGTTCCAAAAGAGAATTACGATCCTTCCTAGGATTGGCAAACTATTATCGACATTTTGTAACCTAAACATGTAATCAAAATTGGGATGTGTTTACTTTTTAAAGAATAAAAGTGGAATAACCAAAACGGTCAGTGACGCAGTAATGTCATATTATTATGTATTAATTCAATTCAACAGTAGCATCACAAGTTTGATCCTCTCATTTGTGTTTGAGAATTAACACTAGCGGTTAAGATTTCATTCCAATTTTTTATCACTATTTTTTTTCCTTCAAAATAATTATATTCATCTTTTCTAATTTTCTTTCTCTTAAATTTGATTTTTTTTTTTTTAATACATATTTTTTTCCCTCTTTATTCTCATTCATCTAAATTTTTAAAATAGATTTTACTTAAAAAATGTTTGTAATTTTTAATTAATAATAATTTCATAATGCAAATCACATTTTATAAAAATGTTTCATAATGTTAAATTAATATTAGTTTGATATTCAATTT
This sequence comes from Cyclanthera cordifolia, assembly GCA_037832605.1. Taxonomy (NCBI): domain Eukaryota; kingdom Viridiplantae; phylum Streptophyta; class Magnoliopsida; order Cucurbitales; family Cucurbitaceae; genus Cyclanthera; species Cyclanthera cordifolia. The sequence goes on along the minus strand of JBBMEG010000005.1, from coordinate 1,322,899 downwards.
TATATTTTAAAAATATGTTTTATAAATTCTATTCAAACACATATTTCTATTTTCAATTATCTAAATAAATTATAAATAGTTATTAATTTATATTGTATGTTTTATATTTTAATAAAAATTGTGAATAAAAAAAAAACTATTATATAAAAAAAAACTTCAATATTAATAATAGTTTGAAAATTGAAATGAAAAAATTAAAAAAAAAAAATTATTTAAACATATTCATAAATGTCTCGTCATACAAAAATCAATTCAAGACTCTTCATTCAAACAAAATATTAATAATCACTCTATTTAAACACTCTATCAAATTTTATTGTTACGAGACAACAAATCCTATATAAAAGCCGCTATAGAAACTCGAACTACCGAATAGATAACATGCAATACTAGTGCTAGTTGAACTATCATTGCATTGACATTCGACTAATGGTGTTATTCATTTAAAAACTTATTTTTTGAGTACAAATTTAGGGAAGAGACAACAAACCCTATATAGAAAACACTAAAAAAACTTGAATCAATGATCGAAATCATGCTAATGTATCACTAGTATCAATTGAGTTATGTTCGCTTCCAAATCATACATTATAAATGGCTAAATAGTATTTTGGATTACCAAACTTTTTCAGCCCACTAATATTGTCTTCCAACTTTATTTTGATCTTTTTTTAAAATAATAAATAGTTTAAAGAAATTTAATTTAAACCCGATAAGTTAGGCCAATATAAACATTAAATAACAAATTAAGGCATGGACCAAATTAAAAAAAATAAATAAATAAATAAAGCATAGACTACACATTGTTGACCTAAGAGTGGAAGGGTTGTTTCATTATTTGGAAATAATCCAATTTAACACCACCATCACAGATTCGAACAAACTCCAACTTAGTTATATGTTTATAGTGGTGTTTGTTTGGTTGTTTTACAGACTTATTAAAATGAATTTTTATGAGTACTCTTTAAATATTTCATCAAAACAAGTTATAATTATAATTTTTGAAAATTATGGTAGATATGCTATTTTCACCAAATAATTATAAATATAGTCAATAATATTATATTATAAGAAAATACGTGATAAAACTCATTTCCAAATATTTGCTTGCATAGTCAATAATATTTATTAGAAGAAAATACGTGATCAAACTCATTAGTACAGTTACTATATTATTTATTTATTTAAAGTGACTAAAATTATAATTATTTTCTAGATTCGACTAGTTTTAGTACGTTTTTTCTATATTTTTTTTCTTCAAAATCATTCAAAATAATCTATAATTTCTAGTCACTCTACGATTATTTATATAAAGAAAACTAACAATTTACAAGTGTTCACACGAGATTTCGATGGACGGGTAGAAATGAGATATGTGTAAATGAATTTTGAATTTTTATTGATTGAGGAAGCCTTTGTCGTTGGACTAAAAGCTCTGTAGTTTATGAGTTTTCAGTATTGTTCTCAATTCCAGGTCCTCTATAAATATTTATAGAGTTCTTATGGACTTGGAGGCTTGTGATTTATGGGCCTTTGAGTCTGAATCTTGAACTTGGACTTTATGAGCTTTTGGGTTCACTACCAAGGTCAAATATAATTTGGGCCTAAAATCCAAACAAACTTCGTTTAATTAGTTATGGAACACTTAGTGTTATAATTTACCCAATATTTAATTGGATTTATTTGTAAATGATATGACAATTTATATTGGCCGAAATTTGTGAAAGGAGTTTATTATTATTATTATTATTAAAAAAATATATATTAAGCACTACTTGTCTATCTATTTTTATTCTACTTGAAAGTACAAATCAAACATCATCGTTCATAGGATTTAAAATTAAAATAATACAAAATTGATTGAACTTGAAATGAATGAATTATCCATCTATCTTACCAATATTACGAGGTTTGCTTATTTTTTCAATGTATAATTATCAACAATTAAATATTTGGTTGGGTTGATGCTATATTTAATAGTATGATATGTTATATTAGAAAATCAATTAGTGACAAAAAAAAAGTAGTTCATTTATTTTATAATTAATATTATTTTTATAATTAAAAAACTTGTATGGATATTTTACTTTGAAAATATAAGGAAACCTGACGATCGAGTTCGAGGAACTGAAATATGCAATCTCTTATTGATGATAATGGTTAACTATCAATTAGCGTAGCTCATTTGGCACGAGTCTTGACTTTTAATCACAATAAATAGAAATTAAACAATCTTTTACATGCTCAAACCCAAACTATATTCATGCATGTCGTCCCGAGAGCTAGTGGCATCACATACGACCTATTGACTATAGGGTTATAAAGTCCAATTTCCAATCTCAATATTGTTAAATCAAAAGAAAACTACATAGAAATGTTTGATTTTTGTTTTTTGTTTTTGTTTTTTTTTTTTTTTGAAATTGAAGAGGGAACCACAAACCCTATATACATGATACTATACTTTCAATAATATAAGAGTCAAATATCGATATTCAAGGTCGAAACTGTAATTGTGCCAAAAGAGTAGTAGCTCAACAACATCAATGTATACCTGAGAATATTACAAACCGCTTATATAACAACATTTATTATATGTTAAAATTAATTAAAGATGAAAGAATAGTTTATATTTTTTTTAAAGTAACGTTGACTTATTACAGGCCAAACTTGATTTGACTTATTTATCGATACACACATATTTTTTGAAAATACTTAATTTATGACAAAACTAAAACACAATTATTTCAATGTCAACAATATTTGTATTCAAACAATGATATAACTTCGTGATAATTGGTCAATATTGTATATCATTTAAACTATGTTCTGGTTGGTTTATACATTTACGATTAATTACAATAACCACATTTGTCATTTAATTAAATGAAATACTTTAGAAATTCTACAGTTTGTAATTATATGAATAAATGGTATGCATATCTAAAAGCCCAAAGTCTTATGCAAATAGTTTTGGGCTAACTATTGAAAGTTGGGCTTACCCAATATGGGCTTTCTTTGGGTTGGTGTGAGGATCACTCATAACAACACTTTTATTTTAACTCTGCACACTTTTTGTGAGGGAAAAAAAACAGTGCTTCTTTTGTTTTTTGTTTTTCTTTTTTCTTTTTTAAATGAAAAAATTTGGTTAAAATATTATTTTGGTCATCCGTTTTGAAGTTTGTTCATTTAGTCTTTTTGTTTTCAGATATCTAAATTTTGCTCTTAAATTTTGATGTTTGTCTAATTTTGATCCGTCAACTTTCAAATGTTCAAATTTAGTCTCTAGACTATTAAGAAATTTCAAAAAAAAGTTTTTTTAGACCCCGTTCGATAACCATTTCGTTTTGGTTTTTAAAATTTAAGTATATAACTACTACTCCAGCACATAATTTGCATGAGTTTCGTATTTACATATTACTTGTGTTTTTAAAAACAAAACAAATAATTGGAAGCTAAAAAAATATGTTCTACATACTTGTTTTGATTTATACAATTTTGTTAGGATTCATATACTTGATAAATAAGAGAAGATGAAACATACCTACAGAGTTTAAGTCAATATAAGCTTAAATTTAAAAAATAAAATGATTATCAAACGAGATCTCGGACAAATGATTTTTTTCCCTTCCAATTTTTTTTTCTCTTGTTCTATCTTTCATCATTTATCTTTCTAAAATTTGTATCTCTCTTCAATCCATTTTTTTTTCCTTCCGTTCTTTTTCTTTTTATTGTTGGTAGTAGACTATGAACTTTGAAGATGAAAAGTGACCAATCAAAATAGGAAAATAATTATTTAAGAAAATAGCCATGAAACAAAATTTCAATTTAGAGGAGTAATGTTTCTCAAGAACTGATAAACACCATTTCAATTTCAGTTCCACTCAATTAATTGAGTTTTAATTTTCTTATAATCCGCCAATTTCTCAATAAATATGGCTACAAACACTCATTTATCGTGTTCATTTGTTATACCTACCTCCCAAACATTTGTTAAAAGTTAATGTTTGGGAGGTAGGTATAACATATACACGTGTCATATTTCATCACAAACACTCATTTATCGTGTTCATTTATTTCATATTGACTGAAATATGAAGATTCTTTGACACATTTATATGATATGTGGACTGTTCTCTTGAAATGAGTGTGTCACACTATTTAATAAATAACAAAATGTTTAACATACATTGAAATTAGTTGGATGTTTGTTTATAGCTGTCAGAAAAGCACAGAAAATGAATTATATCCAATTCAAGTGGATTGTTTTTAGTTGGTGAAATTCATAATGTTACATAACTATTTGCTTTCTCAAAGTCCTTTTTTTGTTTGAAATGTGTAGTTTTTATTGACTTCCATATATTTTGTTTACATATCATGTGCATTTAATGAATAGCAGCATTCAATATTTGAAATTTATAAGTTGCGAAACTCTTAACCAATCTCATTCAATAATAAACATCATGGTAATTAATGATAAATATCATTATTTTAGACTTTTCAAAAAAAAAAAAAAAAAAAACCCATTATTGTAAAATAATAAGCAGCCTGTATTTAAGAACTATAATTCCTTAGAAAATGTGTTCTAAAAGTTATACGAAAAAAACAATCAATTATCACTCTTTTTTTTTTTTTTTTGTTGAGTTCTACACCAATTAAAATAATGAGATTCGAATCTATATAATCTTCTCTAGATTGAACTATTGTTTTTGTTGACATGAATCTAACTTTGTTTAAGTACAAAAAAATAAAGTCTCCAACTCAAAAAAAAAAAAAAAAAGCAATAGTACACTTTGAGCTATGATCATCGTGGGACATTTAATCTAGCAACAATAACAATAGCAATTTTGTCGTCAATGATGTGCCAGTGAGATTTGTGTAGTCATGTCAATTCCCTATAAAAAAAAATCTCATTTAGAAAAGTGAAATTATAAAGATAGATGAACTACTTTGTTTATTAAATTAATTTGAGATAGAAATCATACTAAACTAATATAATATTTAAATTTATGAAGTTCAAACGAATATTCAAGCTAGTAAAAAGAAATTAAGATATGGTTTAAGAAATATTGAAAAGGTGAGAAGGCATTAGGTAGATTAATTTTCTAATTTTTGAATTAATTTTGAGTAGCCTTATTTTGAAAGGTTGTGTTAGAGCATTATTAAAATGAAGTATAAGTGAAGCAACTAACGCCAACATAATTGCATGCCATTCTCATTTTGGTAATAAGGGTGTGAATGAGATCCAAACCTAAATGATATTAATTCTACTTTAATCAGTGGACCAAGGGCTACACCTGATAGACAGGTAATAATTTAAACTATACTCAATCATTGTTAACTTATGGTGTATATATATTATGGTCTATTTTAGGATTTTCTTTTCTTTATGCAATTTATCAAATAAAATTGCATGATAGAAAATTATAGGACATGTTTGGTGTGGTGGAAAGAGAAAAGAAGAGAAGAGAAGTCTTCCGGCCACCATTTGACGTACTAAGTGTAACACCTTAGTTAACGAGAGATACATGAATGAATCGAGTCCACATCTGAATAAGAGAGGTCATTGAGATAAAAAAAATTTTAAAAAATTGATTTATACTATCTATACCTATTTTTCGATAGCTCAATTATAACAACTTTATAATTAAATGTGGTTAGCTTGAATTTTTCAAATGCATGTGAGTAATAACTATTGTTAGTTTCAATGAGTTACAAATATGTTCATATAGATTTAGAAATTTTTATTTTTAGAAACACTCGATAAAATCGCCAAGTTGCTTGTCCCTGATTAAATGACTTTCCCGGTCAATGTTAAGGGTAGAACTAAAGGCTCATAGGGCCCACTGTCCAGGTAGATGAACCAACAGTGTACAAAAAAGAAAAGAAAAAATCAATTACCTAAGTAGCCACAAAGATTGAGTTGAGTTAATTTAATATAAATAAACATTAATATTAAATATAAAATTTAAATATTCTTACTGAAAAACATATACTAAGTTAAATAATTAGGGTTTTTAATAATACTTTTTTAACGTGGAATAACCATGATTGTTTAGTTATATTAAATAATTAGGGTTGTTAAAAATATTGTAAAAAAAAAAAAATCGATAACATTTTTAACATATTCCTAAAGATGATACAACTTTTGGATAGTAAAACGTAAACTTGTTAAGTTAAATTAAATAGGAAGTCCACTAAAAATGAACTCATATAAAAAAGTGAAAAAAATCTCATAATAATTTTATATTATATAAATTGATTATTATTCTTATCGTTAATTAATTTTGAGATTGATATTAATCTCAAAGAATTAAATGCTCATAGGTTCACTGTTCAAGTGAACAGAGATGAACTACCCACCTCCACCAGAGGCTCTTTCAATATTTAGACCATTTAATAATTATTTAGTTTTAAATTTTTGATAATTAAATCTGAAAAATATTAGACTTTTGTAGATTCCTTTATATTATAATGTATTTTATACCTATATATATATATTTTAAAAAAAAAATCGAACTTGGAATGAAAAATGTTTTCAAAAACTTAATTTTGTTTTTGAAATTAAACTAACAATTCAATATTTCTTTACAAAAAATGGAATTATTATTTCGAAAAATATTTTCTTAAAATAAAACAAAAGAAAAATCAAATTCAAATTAATAGTGGTAAAAAAATTAATTAAGCATGGGAGAGTGTTAAACATAACATCATATTAATGCACACTTCTCTTATTGACTTTCGAATACTGCAAATAAGTAGAATAAATGGAAAAGAGAAAAAGTTGGTTTTCTTTTATTTTGAGGAAAGGAGAAAAAGTATTTTTGAATATTCCTGAAAATAAATTTTGACTTTATGATCCATCTTTATGCATAAAAATGCAAGTCACAATTCAAATATTGGTGGATAGTCATTTATTATACATCTAATTTCAAAATAAAAACTTATGTTACTCTAAAAAATCAAAAATTAAAATTGCTTGTGACCAACCCTTTTTGTTAGAATTTTATTTTATTTAAATTGTTCCCAAATAACTTGGCCAAATTTGTCTTCTCTTCTTTCTTAATTTAAATACAATGTCAAATTTGGCAAAGTTGTTTGTTTTTAGTTATTTGGGAAGTCGACAAGTTTGAGCAAACAAAGGAGTTCTCACAACTATATATCTTGATAGAATCTGATTTCAGTAATCTTATGAATATTATTAATGAGATTTTTTAAGATTTCTCTGAACTCGACAATGTTTTTGAAGATATTTTTGCTTTGATTTCTCGGTTTTAGCTAGGGAATTTCGTTTTCTTTTTGTAAGCGAGGTTGTAACCGAGCTGCTGACTTTCTGGCCAACCAGTTGGTGGTTCCTAGCTCTTTATCTCTGTGTTTGGGTGTTCCATTTTTGGGTGGTGGTCAGGCTGGTGTGGATTGGAAGGTTTGTCTCTCACTTGAAGTAACCACTTTAGTGTTGTTTGAGCGGGTTGACTCCAGTTTTTAGTTTATAATATGATTTCTTAAAAAAAAAACACAATGTAAATTTTCTAAAATGATAAAGATCCTAGCACATGTGTGTCCAATTAATTTAGAGAATCAATCTAACTATTTATTTGACAGAAATATAAGTATACAAATTTATTTAATTTACGTACATTGCCCAAATAGATTTACTCGTTGTAATCAATATACAATCTTTTAAATAAAATAAATTATTACATAATCTTCTTTGTTTTTAGTTTTACGATGGTTTATTTAAAAAAAATCAAGATAAAAGAGATTGAAATAATAACAATTTTTTCTTGAAGTCATACTTTAATGCAGTAACGCAGGGATCGTTCCAAGATGCATCCAAACTTTTAATCAATTTTATAAACTTTATTATATAGTCATCAAACTCCCTTAGATATAATTTAAGAATGGTTTAGCATTTTCAAAAGTCATGTGATTTTTTTTAGTACAAATCGGAGAAGAGAGACCACAAATTCTACCTACAAAATACTACTCTTTTCAAATAAATAAGAGCCAAATACTGATTTTCAAGATCGAATTCGTGACTGTGATGTTGAGACTAGAGGTGTTCATCGATCGGTCGGTGTCGGGTTTTAATGAAAATTGGCACATCGAACCAACCCTATCAATTTGCTTGAAAACAAAACCGAACCGACCAATCGATTAAGTCGATTGGTCTAGTCGGTTAAGTCTTAACGATATTTTTTTTTCCAATAATTTAAACTTTTTAACGAATCTTGTAACAGTAATACTAAAATTTCTTCCTAAGATAGACACAAGTATAAATTTCAAAACATGTAATTTAAATTAAATAACTTTAACCAGAGATATTGGTGTATGGTCGTATGAGCACAGTTTAGCTAGATTACAAAGAAACTATAAATAAATTTTGAGGAAAAAAAAAACAAAAAACAAGAATATATAAATATATTTATTTATTGTTAATTAAAGAAAAGTATGAAATAGGACCGTTATTTAGAATTGAATTAACGACTTGAAAGTGGTTTCATCTTCATTATTAATCCAGCCGAACGTTTCCAAAAAAGGGTTAACCAAACACACGGGCGGGTAGCCATGTATGCAATCTTCCCAAACATTACCCTTCCGACCATCCAAATCCTCGGCAACCACTTCCCACAAACAGCTGTTGCATTTAAACCCGGCGCCAAACGTAATCATCAAAACTCTATCCCCTTTCTTCAGCCTCTTCTTCGCTTCCATGTATCCCAAAACATACCATAGGCTGCTCGCGGACGTGTTCCCGAATCGGTGAAGGGTCATTCGGGCTGGCTCGAGATCGTGCTCCGTTAGCCCCAGGCTCTTCCCGACCCCGTCTATCACCGCCTTTCCTCCTGTGTGCAGGCATACATGCTCCGCCGCAGTTCGGAAGTTGATCGGCCCGGGCTTGGCAGAGGAGAACTTTTGTATTATTGTGAAGAGTGTTACCCTGAGTATCTCTGTTATGGGGAGGATTTTTGGGGAGATTTCTCTTAGATTGTCCATGAATGCTCTTGTTGCTGCCTTTGGAAGGTTCTTCCCCAAATGGATTCCTTGATGTAAAGAAGAAATGGAGATAGTGAAAAAGTTATTCATGTTCATGTGAATTGAAGATGGAAATTTAGACTTTTCTGATAATTATTTAGGCTCAAAGTTTGATAACCATTTAATTTTCCAAATGTAAATGTGCAATTTTTATTTAAATATACATTTTCATTATTTTAATATCAATATTTCACTTATGTTTCTAAAAAACCAAATCAAAATTTGGAAAAAATAAATCTAAATACTTGTTTTGGGTATGAGATGTATTTCTACATTTTTCTAATATCATACAAAAAGACATACTTTTTATCATATAGGGGAGGAATGAAAATTAAGAGAAAAATAAAAAAATAAATGATTATTTGTATTTGGATAAAGAGAATGATTATGAAGGGACAGATTAACTGTATTTCGGGCGAAGGGAACGATAATGATGAAAATAAAATAATAGATATGATATAAGTGAAAAATAGTCATGAAAATAATACAAAATTATTTTGAAAATTATAAAAATGAGTTAAAAAGAGAATAAAAATGTGATTTTGGAAAAAACGTGATTATGAGACGAATGATTCTCGAAGTTCAAACACGGGAATCATCTCATTCTTATTCTCTCCTTCATTTTTGGTGGACAAAACACCTTAAATTATGAATATATATTTCATAAGTTACTTGAATCATATATACTTTTTTACATACTAAATCTTTTTAATTTGTTGTAGTGATTTCTTTTTATCAGGTCAAAGAAGGGTAAGGGTGGGAGATCCAATCTTTAACACATCAATTGAACTGACTTTTTATATATATCTACATTTATTTATTGGGTAAGTAAATAAATAAATCACTTCATATTAAATTTCAATGTCCTTGAGAATTAAATTTCAAAGTCAGTATTGTGAGAATTATTGAGATCATGTGTTAAGCTGATCAAAGTATTTACATGCTAAGCTTCAATATTCAAGCCATGGCTGGCAAGATGTGACGACATAAATATTTCTGTTTGTTGGTTTCAGAAAAAAAAAAAAAAAAAAAAAAAAAAATCAAATATGTGTTATTTTGAGGTTGTTACCTAAGTTGCCTTTGTCATCTTCCTTCTGAACGCAAGCAGCGTAAGAGTCATCGAAAGCACCATGGTGGGTTCGAACGAGACACTTGAGCTTGAGTATGGCTTTGTTTTTTAAGCCTCTTTTGTTGGTCAAAAGCACGGCGGCGCCACCGACTCGGAACAAACCATTGGTGAGAATCATGGACCGGTCGTTACCCGAATACCAATTTGGAGTTAGAGACTCGGAGGTCACAACAATGGCGTATGAGTTTTTGTATGTTTTGAACATTCTTCTCACAATGTCTATTGAAATCAAGCTCGCACTGCATCCCATTCCACTTAAATTCAACACTTTTATGTCTTCTCTCATCTTATACCTATTCCATTTCCAAAAAAAATAAATAGAAAACTAAATCGTAAGATTCACTTAATTATTAATCCTTTAATTTGAATTTTTAAGAGCAAAATCTAAGTTTTTCTTTTCATTTTTTATGGCTTATAAAACTAGTTGAATTCAAAAAATAATTATAAATATAATTACTTAAAAAAATAGTAAAGGTAGTCACTGAATTAATGAATATTATCATGTATTTTCTTATAATACAAAATTATTGACCGTATATACAAATATATTAAAATTTTATTATTTTGTGAGAATAACACACCTATCTTTCTATATATATATATATATACTAAGATTTTTTTTTTTTTAATTTAACAAAGAACGGAAGTTTCGAATATATAACAGTTTAGTTATTAAGTATATAATGTTTATTATAGTTCCATTTCTTTTGAAAATAGCTAAATCAAGAATTTAGATGGTTAAAATCACTTTTGAATCATGTTAAAATCTATTCTCAACCCATAAAAACAAATAAATGTCGCATAAATTTAATTATACCAATAATAATAAAAAAAAAACATTTTCAAAATTTTCAAACATGTAAGAAGATTGTCCTAAATAATTCACTTTAAATAGAGTAGGAGTTAAAAAGAAACACACCTGTTGATGATTCTAGTGGCGAGAGAAGGGGAGGTAGACATGGAAGAGATGTTAACGACGAGGATATCGATTTCGGAGGGGGAAACCCCGGACTTGAGGAAGAGCTTTTGGAGGGAATCTTGAAAAAACTCGTCCATCTCGGAGACGGCGTCGAGAAGTGAAGGGCGGTTTTCAGTGGCGGAGAAGAAGACGCCGGGGCCGTAGGTTTGCTCGCCGATGCCGGAGTTGACGATGGCTTTTAGAAGGAACTTGAACTCATGAAGGCCAAGATTTTTGGAGCGCATCATAAGGTCTCTGCAGAGCTCGGTGGTTAGCATTCTGTCATCGGTTGGTTTGAAGCATTGGTAGTCCAAAATGTAGCATTCTTGCTCCCTCTTTGCCTCCAAATACTTCCATAATTTCATGAGTAAATACAGAAATGGAATTGCGTATACTAATACCAATGGCCCCATGAGAGAGAGTAAAAAAAAAAACAGAGAAATTTTGAGAGACGAAATTTTGCAATTGTGTTGTGAAGAAATGATTGGCTTTTATAAGAAGAGAAAAGTAAGCTACAACTTGGAAGTAAGTTAGGGGCACCTAAGTTAATCAAAATAAAAAATAAAAAATAAAAAATAAAAGTAGTCTTGAACTTTAACATTTTTCATTTTAGTCTCTTAGTTTGTATAAACCTATTAAAAGAATGCCTAATTTATTTTAGAATTTCAATAAATATCTAAATATAAAATCACAGCGTAGATAATAATTTCATCTCCAAAAATATCCTTTCTTAGTCTCGAATTTTTTAAATAAACAAAAAATTGATTACGCAAACTCTGAACCCTTCGTTTAAGAAATAAACTACCAACTTATTTATTTTTTTAATATATTTTATTTTATAGCACAATCAAGAACTTGAATATCCCACAACGAGAGCTCCTAAAAGTCAAGAACTTGTCTACAAAGAATTTATAGCACAATCGACAGGTCGCATAATTCGACCAACTAAGGATGGAAGGAAAAAAACTCATGGTTGTGCACGCCCTCCAATAATCTTGATTGTTTGTATGAATACAGGCTGACTAAAGGCAGTTGAGTTTTGCCAAAATATTAGAAGAAAATATTCTTGTCATCACGTGTCCTAGGAGGTCACCCAATATAAGACTACGTCAAGCAAAGCACGCTTAACTATGAAGTTCTTTCAATTGTGCTACTGAAAAAGAAGATGCACCTTGATGTATAGGTAGTACAAATCAATTTTCTTAAGCCTTAACCATGAGACTATATCCCAAGATCCCTTTCATTCGGATGTGGACTCGGTTCATTCATGTACCCCTCCTAACCCCGGGCGTTATTAGTTTTTCCACATAAAATTTTGTGTTTTCTTTTATTGTTTTTCCTTTTAATTATTACTCGGTTATTTTTTTACTTATTTATACTATATTTAGGGAAGATTTTTCCCAACAAGTGGTATCAAAGCTTTAGATTTGTAGTTTTTTTAGTTTATAAGTATGCTTTGTGGTTGCAGCTTTGTCTGAGCTTCTACATCAAAAAAGAATTCTTGAAACGGTTACAACTGGGTCAATAGTATTGTTCGCTATTGGTTGATTTGCTAGCTAGAAGTGAAGCATATATGTGAACCTTTACGAGTGCAGTGAAGATTGATGCGAAAAAATTTGTGGAAAGGATGATCGGCGGCTTGTGGCAAGTGCAAGTTCGAGATGTGTTGATACAATCTAGATCATATAAGAATTTGAAAAGAAGATCAAAGTGTACGTGATGCTTCGAAAATAAAAAGATCAAGCGGTGATGTTGTTCTAGTAGGTCCAATGATGGTTCCAGCCGAGGTTCTAAAAAGTCAAGTAATCAAGAGAAAAAGAAAGACTTTTTGCAGAAGAAATATTGCTTGGAATGCGGACAGAATGATCACATGAAAGAAGATTATCTAAACAGAGCAAGTTCGTCAAAGAGCTCGGGTTCGGATGCTGAAATGGTCGTCTCTCTTGCTACAGGAGATGGTGATCAATCTCTAGTAAGTAAGAAAGAAATGACCCTTATAGTATGTCCGCTAATTTGCCATGATAGAGGATGTGATGTCAGCGGTTCCACAAGTTTGAACACGTGCATTGGCTGAGCGATTATGCAAGGTGTGTGGTGACAGTATGTCGGTTGCTGAATAACTTCCAGGTAATTAAGTCAAGTAGGTGGAAGTTGCACCATAAATTTGAGCAAGGTGTATCGACATGTAACGAAGAAAAAAAATCTTGGAAGGCGAGATTTCAAGTGGTCTACTTTTATGGTGGAGTAGAGTATAATTCTTAGAGTTTGAGGATTATGATTGTCGGTGAAGACAATGTTGCAGCGGAGATGTGGATTCTTCAAATATCTCGCCAAGGTGGAATTTGTTGAGTTTTGAAAAAATATAGAAGAAAGATATTCTCACATCGAGATTCGAAATGGTCCTAGAAATCCGAAACCTTAAAGGATTCGGAAAGGTTCAATGAATCGAAAACCTAAAAGGAAGTGGCGTACTCCAATCACTATAAAAAGAGTGTGAAGCCTAATTAGATTCAAGGTACCCTAGTTAAAAGTACTTTAAACTTGATTTGCTAACTAATCACTCTCTTTAAACTTGATCTACCGACACAATCAACTATTTTGATGGATACTGCGACACGTGGCTTATGGGCTCACTATGCTTCAGTTGCGTCACTTTGATCTAATGGTGTTAGTTTGTCATTCACTTACATAAATATCTAAATGGATAAATTATAAGGTAAAAACTTAAACTATTAATTTAAAAAATATTTGTTATATTAGAGTCATGATTTTTGCTACGCCACTCTATTATTATATGATAAATTAATTTTAATGGTATAATACTCACTTTAAACCAAATTTTAAATTAAATTTAAATGATACATAGTCTAAATAAATTAAACCAAATGAAAATAGTTTCATATTCACTTCCAAACTTACACTTAACTTTAAAATTAGTATCAAAAGAGTACTAAAAAAATCTTTAAAGTTAGTTATTAAGATATCAGCACTTAAATGTATGGAATTTATATTATCTATCTACTTCTTTATAACAAAAATCAGAGTGGCGCAGCGGAAGCGTGGTGGGCCCATAACCCACAGGTCCCAGGATCGAAACCTGGCTCTGATATTTTAGATTTTGTAGCAAGTTCTCGGGGGTCCATTGATCCTTTTCTTTTTCTACAAAGGTCACATCATGTTGCTATGTACTTTTGTGTGCATTAAGCCCATTCATTCATCCAATAGAATTCACCTTCAAGTTACTTTTTATAACAAGTTAAAGAAATCAGTGACATTTAAGAATAAAAATATAATCACATGAGTAAAACATACATTTGACCTTATTGTCATTATGAAGAGCTTATGAATGATCATACATCAGATGATTGATGATAACTTGTCATGTAGTGTGAGAGAGATGAACACATTCCTTAAAGTGAAATAATCAAGTTGTTAACAAATATGGATTGATTTCTAGGTCGTTACTCCAACATGTAGTATCATTGGTCTCCTGACTAACTCACAGTTACTAGTACACTAATAAGTGTCAATAATTAATTTGAATGATTGAAAGGAAATGATCAATATTATAGATATAATAATTTATGTAAAATTTAATTTAATTTATTAAACTAATTATTAATATATTAGATATATTAATTATTTAATAACTACTTGATAAATATTAATAAAAGAGAGTTAATTAATACATGTGATATATTTATTGAATATATTTATTAGATAATTATTTAGTGATAATTTTATTATTATATTGAATATAATAATAATAGTCAATTTCTCAATAATCTTCCGCATAGGTAAGAATAGCTAGGGAAAACTACCCTAAAATCTTCCGCATAGGCAAGAATAGTTTGGTAAAAAATAAAGGCGAAAGAGAAAATAAAGGGAAGAAGAAAGGGGAATAGTTGTATAAATATGAAGATAAGAATGGAGTCACTTATTAGTTAGGAAGGTTTTGGGGTGTTTAAGAGTAGATGAGTGACCCCTACCTAAAAATTAATTTTTTATAAATTTTTTTGACATCAAAATGAAAAATTATCGGGGTCAATTGACTTTCAAAATGTAAGAGGCAGATTGAAGAAAAATAAAATTTATAACATGAAAAATGGAAGAGAGAAAAAAAAACTTAGTAAGAAAATATCATTTAAATATAAGAACCATTTTGCTAAGTCGAGAAACTAAAATTGGACTAACAGAAAAACTCATGAACTAAATTTTGTCGATTTTGAAAGTGGAGAAACTAACTTTTATGATAGAGAACCAAAATTGAATATTTTAAAAGTCGAGAACTAAAATTGGATCAACAAAAAAAAACTCACGACTAACGAAAATGCTACAAACCAAAATCAAATGACCAAAATGATATTTTTCCCAATTTCACAGGTATGAGTAGAGAGTTTTATGTCAAAAAAAAAAAAAAAAAAAAAAAAAAAAAGAAAGAAGAGAGAGAGAGAGAGAGAGTTTCAATCATTTTTTAATTAGCGAAAAACCCAGCCCAGCCCAATAAAGAGTCACTTTATCAACTCTTAAGGCCCAAATGAGAGAGCCAGGGTTCTGTCTGTATAAACATGTTCAAACCCTAATCCGTAAGTCTATTTCTCACACTTTGACCGACGCCTCCTTCGAACCAGGTACACCTCTCTCAGATCATCTTTGTTCCCCTTTTTAGCTTTGATTAACTCGTAAAATGCATATCATAATCTTTAGCTCGTCGTTTGGGTTTCCATTTGATTGTTGAATACGGTTAAATACGATGGAGTTTTGATGTTAGTAGATTTCCATCTCGAATTGAGCGTGTTTTTGAGCAACATAGTTTCATTTGGTTGGGGTGGGGTTCTCATGCAGTGATCGGCGCTTGGTTCTAACATATTTTTGGTTTATTGTTGAATTTCGTAATCTAACTTCTTTTCTTTTTCTCTCTTCCTTCCTCTGAAGCTTTGATTTGGAAGGATGGTGAGAGTCAGTGTCTTGAATGATGCTCTTAAGAGCATGTACAATGCAGAGAAGAGGGGGAAGCGACAGGTCATGATCCGGCCTTCCTCTAAAGTGATCATCAAGTTTCTTATGGTTATGCAGAAGCACGGTTTGATTGATTCCTTCACTTCCTCTTTGAATTGACTTTATGATAGCATTTGCTCTCCGAGATTCATGATTTTAAGAATGACTTTATAGGATATATTGGGGAATTTGAGTATGTCGATGATCATAGATCTGGGAAAATTGTTGTTGAGCTGAACGGCAGACTGAACAAGTGTGGAGTTATTAGTCCCCGTTTTGATGTTGGTGTTAAGGAGATTGAAGGCTGGACTGCCAGGCTGCTCCCTTCCAGACAAGTTAGCTTTCAAAACCTGTTAAGTTTGTTTAAATTTATGACTTGCGTCTGGGTTTGATCAGGTTCTAGACCTTCTAGTTGATTCAAAATCTCTGTTGTCCCTCATGGTCTGGTATGGATGTGGATTCTCCGGGTACATTGGAGCAACCCTATTTCTGGTCACCAATTTTTTTTCACCTATAATCGAGTAGTAATTTAGCTTGTCTTATATGATAAACTAAGCAACTTGTTTATCTAAGTAGATGCGAATTATGTTATGTGTAGTAATTTTCAGTGGCCACAAAGCTTATGCTATTTTGCTACGAGCTTCTTAGTTTGCTCTTTTAGATACTAGGTTTGAGCCATTGCTTGTTAGTTTATCTTTCATTTGCATTGTGGGCTCTTGTTGTATAGAGAGAAGTGTAACGATGATATTAAAGTTGCTGGTTTGTCATCTGATTTAAATAATCATATTTGCAGTTTGGATTTATTGTGCTGACAACATCCGCTGGAATTATGGATCATGAAGAGGCTAGAAGGAAGAATGTTGGTGGGAAAGTTCTTGGATTCTTCTATTAAACATGGTTTTCAGCTTCCATTATGGAATTTTTTGACATAAATTTCAAATAGTACTACATTTTCTCGGTAAAGAAAAGTCATATCCATTAATGATTAGATTTTGTGTTGCCAATTTCCTATCTGTTAAGTTATTTCGCCTGAATTTTTTTTATTGTTTTGGTTTAGACATTTTGGTTTTTAATTATATTGGGAGAGAACTAGTGTTTTTAATTCCTTTGGTACCCAACATTTTGAATCTGTGGCTTTTGTTTGTTTTTGATCCATGTCTACCAAGTACTTCAATAGTTGATGTCTATCAAGTAGTTCCTATCAGTTTATGTTTTTGTTGCAAAATTGACTCATAATAAAGGTACCCCTTGCTTTGTCACTCATTTTTCTGATTGAATTGAACAGATTATTTAGATTGAATATGTTTTAGGAATTGCATAATTGTGGCTAAAGCAGGGAGTGGTGCTTGGACCTACGTTTATCATAACTCAGCATGAGGTTTAAGGGTTTGTTAGGTTTGAGTTATAACAACTCAACTAACATTTTCCCGGTTCTAATAGCTGCCGAAAGTCCATAACCTGTTAATCCTAACTATTAAAGCCACATCTTTGATGATAAAATTATGTTATAAGAATTTCTTGTTATGGTTGTTTCGTAGTTAGAATGGGATGGATTTGACTTATAATTATTATTTTTATTAGACAGCCGAACTCGTAGTTTAACATAATTGCTATTAGACTAACATGTATCTCAAATGTCTACTGCAATTTACTCTTGTAAGGCCTGTTTGTTTAGATTGGGGCAAGATTTTTTTTTTTTTTTTTTTTAAATTTTTTTGGAGGAGACTGGTAAACGGAGGTTTGAGTTAGTAGGTGACTTATTTTGAGTGATTTAGAAATTATGATGGTTGTCCAGTTTTTTTGTAGAGGATTTGTAGTCAATAAGTATATTTGGATATAAATTTTTTGCAGAGACTTAGAAATGAGTGATTTTGGAATGAAGAGTTATTTTCAGTGGTTGGAAAACTCATGGTTAATGTTGATTTGTAATAGCTTTTCTAAATACTACTAAACAAATTGTCCTGAGTTTGTATACCAAATAATAGATAGATGCACATTCTTGGTGTCCATATTAAGGTGAGTTGAACCAATAAAACCAATGTTGCAGTAAGAAACCAGGGAGTGCTTGGGAAGGGGAATGAGAGAACTTCTTTGGGTTATGGAGAATTATAGAAGAGAATAAAAAAGAATTATTAGGTATTTGGATGAGAAATGGTAGAGTGATGAATGTGAATGATTATTAATAAATAGGGTTTTTTTTTTGAAATCATAATAGAGATGATTTTGAGTGATAAGAAATTTTAGTTTTAGTAATAGTTTATGTGGATGATTTTGTAGGGTGATGGTTGTTATTAATTTGTTTGGATGATTATTCTTGTAGAATGATTACAAATAATGTCATTTGGATGTAATAAAAAATGAGCGATTATTACAAAGGGTTAGAAATGAGCGGTTATATATA
>JBBMEG010000005.1:1266908-1304280 GCA_037832605.1 Cyclanthera cordifolia | reverse complement strand
TGGAGGGGCAGTCCTAGATTGCTCCTTCTGAACTGCCCAAGAAAACTGATTTCAACCATATTATAGTTGACTTATCATCCTATTTCTTATTCCCTTTTCCCTATTTATCTCCTCCCTCTACTTTCTTTTGTTTTTTATAAGCAATTTAAAATCTATTGTATACTTTTAGGTATATTCTTTAATATTATCTGGCACTACGAGAAGAGTTTGTGGCGCAGTGATTTCATTGCTTGGTGTTAAAGAGAGCATGCAGTAGTATCATCTATCTAAGGTTTGTGGTCCCGTCCTCCGATTTGTATTCAAAAATAAAAATTTCTTCTCTTTCTCACATTTTCAACCTAAAAGTTAGATTTTGTATTCGGTTAGAAGATGTTTGATGAAAAATTTAAAAAAAAAAAAAAAAAAACTTATTTTGAATAATTAAAGATGAATAATTATTTTAAGATTAGATTGAAGTTTAATTTTAAGTACATCATGTGTTCAATCCTTTTTATTTTTCTTTATAATGAAAAATAAATGAGAAACAAACGGTTTAATAATCATGGAAGGAAGAAAAAAACAAAACATGAAATAAAAAGAGAAGAAAATCATATGATTTTTTTAAAACTCCAAATAAGAACCGCCTGATGAAACCTCCATCTGACGGTGACAACAACATGTTCTATTTTACCCCCAAAATTAAAAATCAAATCAAATTATTGAATACAACATTTATTTCTTTATTCCCGACAAAGCCGTTTCGCCACTCTTTGGAATTTTCTCATTAAATTAAACTCCTTTTTTAATGTATGGGTTAAATAATTAATTCATTTCAGTCATTACTTCTTTTTTTTTTTTAATTTTTTTGAATGGTGAATTTTCAGAGCAGCTTAATTATTATTATTTTTTATAATAATAGTTGTGACTGAAATTATGAGAACTCGCGATAATTGGTAAGTCGAAGAAGGGCATACTCGTAGCTCAAGCTAAGGGCTGGAACGTGTGGCGAAGAAGCCCAAGAGTGGTTGTGATACGCCAGACCCTAGCCTAGGAAAGGTTGGGAGGTGCCCGACCCGAGGTTGCGTGGGTCAGTCTTTGGACAGACACCAACCCCCAGTCTTGGTTTGCCAAACACGACCCCAATTAGCCTTCATAGCTCAATTCTCGATCTAATTCTTGACGTTTTCAAGGTAGACATGTCTATCCTGACCCTGACCTAGCATATGATCTCCTAAATCTACCGAGTGTTGTCGAACTCAACGAATTCCTAATCTACGAAATCTTATGGGGTTTAGATTCTCAAGATCTTCTTAGAGAATTTCGAGAATAACGCATGTAATCGGCGATATCTAGAGGAAAATTGGAAGGCAATTATACGTCAACTCTTCTATAAGATGCCAGGAATGAAACAAAACATGTATGTTTGAAAAACCCTATTACTATTCTCCTTAACATAATTTTCGTGTCTGACTTGAGCAATAAATGACACGTGACTCACACGGTATCAATGTCTAATTAGTCTATCTTTTACAGTTATACACTCCCAATATAAAATTACAATTCATCTAGATTTTGGTATCGACAATAATAGTCATTACTCATGAACAATATGAATTTTTAATGATAATTTCATTTAAACTTTTATGAAGACTAGAATTCATATTTTCGTTAAAAAAAAAAGAAAAAAATTAGATTTCGAGAAAGCAGAAGATGATTTTAAAGTATATTTCATGATGTTATGTACTACATTAGCAAAAAATATATAAAAGTGGCGTTTTAAAAATGCATGTTAAAAAAGGGGGTTTAACTTAAATTAAATAAAAATTAAAGGTACAATTGTTTAATACGAATATATAATTGTTGTTAGACATTATCTTATGCTCAAAACTGTTGGCTTGGTTTAGAGAATAAGACAAAATTAAGGTTCTAATTAAAGAGAGTATATTATTGAGATAAATAAATAAATAAATAAAATAAAATAAATGAAAGAGTATATTATTATTATTATTATTATTATTATTTGTGTTAGGTTAAAGACAAAGCGGCTAGATTGAATATAACGCATGTGAACACATGTATTTTAGTTAGGGTTTTGAAGTTCAATGAATCTATTGCTTTCTTTCGTCCGTGTGTTGCTTAAATAATTATACCTTTCCAATCATCAATTCATCTCTCATCATCATCCTTCGCATATATAGTTTTTGTTACTTTCATTAATAACCGACCATATAATATTAATATTGTTATAAATAAATAATTAAGAACAAAAATATCTTAAGTTGAAAAGGTAAAAGAGTTCTTCGTTGTTCTCACTATATTTGAAAGTGCTTAATTAATTTTGAAATATATAAAATGTCACGTTATTTTAATATTATCTTAATATGTCAAGAAAAAATTTATTGCATGAAAAAAAGTAATTAAATTGAAAATATATTTTTGAATAATTAAGAAACTCAAAACATCTTAAATATAGTATCTCAGTTTTGAAAAAGAATAATTAAGAAACTCAAACATATTAAATAATAAATAGAGAAACTTATCAAAAGTCTATAAAATAAATACAAATTATTTGATTATTAATGAATACTGTCTCTTTATTTATATATTATATTATAATATTGTATTAAAATGTATTAGTATTAATGATTACATACATAAAATATATTATAATTTACTTATATTTGTAATTAAGAGAGTAGTTCATTTACTATTATAATTTGTGTAATGAATATCTCATTTACACTTAAACACGTCCTTAAATTCATGCTGGATATGAGATTAAGATGCATCTCAATGTTTGACAAAGTTGTTATTCTTCAATTACTAAATAAAATACGCCGCGATGCATCTCCATGTTTGACAAAATTGATATTCTTTGATTACTAAATAAAATATGTCGCAATAAAAATGTCAAAATAACTATCTTCGCGTAGATTATGAGTTGCAACACCACCAACTAAAGAATTAATGACATAAGACATGTTGGACGTCTAAGGGAAGAGATAAAAGAAGAAAATAATGAGTAAATTAGTCTATATGAAATGTAAACTTGATGGGTCATGAAACGCTCGTAGTTAAGATGAGCAAATGAATGAGCTGAGTCTACATTTGAACGAGAGGAATCTTAGAGATAGAAACCGGTAGTCATGAAGAAAGGATTAAACCAATTGATTTATATTACTTATACTAACACGATGCACTTTTCTTTTCAGTGACTCGATAATAAGAACTTCACAGTTAAACGTTCTTAGCTTGGAGAGAAATTTTCTTAGATGCATAAACATGTTGAAAAAATCGTGTTGGTCCATGAAGATAGTCTTCGCTTCGAGAAGGGCTTAAATACCGATAGTTAACGTGATCGGGTTGCCGGAGATACAACAGAATGTCAAAATCAAAATAGTCGAAATTCGAATTCCAAAACCATTCTAAATCTTGGATCATAGACATTATATGAATCGATTGAATTATAACATATTTTGGGATGTGGCTCTTTCTTTCATTTTCAAAACGAAAGAAAGCTTCAATAAAAATTAAAAAAAAAAAAAAAAAACTCAATTAAAAGCCGGTGCCACATGTCAATAAGCAATTGGAACAGTGTGCGCTTTATAATCTAAGTAGACAAACAAAAGTAAACAAATACAATGAAAAAAATAAAGAAAAGATAAATAATATAATAATAATTAATATTAAAAACACGTATTTGTCATTTAGTTACAGCTATAATATATGGCGGCACCAAAAGCAAAACCTGTGATTTGTCGCCGAACCGCACATGGTGTAGGGTCCACATTTGGGGACCATATATCATCGACACGTGTATAGTAGAAAATAATTAAAAGAACAAAAACGAAGTCATTAGGTCGCTAGCACGTGCCGCGCGGGTGCTTTCTGTGCGACACGTGGCGGGTGTCAATATTGCGTGGCACGTGTGGTTAGTGCTTTTGACTCTGAACGGATGTGTTGGAATTTTACGGGTTGGCAATGGCGAAGAAAGCAGCTGTGAAACGGCGACGTATACATCCACACCCAGCTAGCAACCTTCCATTAGTTCCATTGCCAAATGAACTTTAGGTCGGAAAATACTCATTGTGGACCGAAATAATACCCATTTTAGAAATATTTGGGATCTAATAACATGAAGTTCTGATATCATGTTAGAAATTAGATAGTATGTGCATCCATTTCAAAATCAATTGGTTATGAAAGGAGTAGCTCACTATATGTTATATGTATGTTGAAGAACTTCCACTTTGCGATTCCAACAATCTCGAACAGTTCCCTCCACTTGTTAATAAAAAGTGAATGTAAGATAGTTGAATATCCTAATTGAAACTTTGTCATTAGGTTTAAAGCGAAGAGAGTTACTATTATAAGGAACATATAATTAGGCGAATTTTAATAGATAACAAAACATTTGCATATTCATTGTATAAAAAGAAAAAAAAAATCAGTTGAATTGAATACAAGACTGACAGACTATTTCTTAATTTGTACACTTACTACTGCTTGTGTTACATAAAGTTAAAGGGATTTGGCAGATTTGGAATTGGTGTTCATTTACACGTGTGATGTAAATTTATAACATGTTTTATAATGTATTGATCAATAATTTGTCACTACCCCTTCCAAAATATATATATTAAACTTTATCGTGAAATCTCTTACTATCTAATAATTATAAAATTTTAAATGCGTAAAGTTTTCTTCTTCGTCCATGTCTAGTAGCTATAAACATTTTATGGACATTTTCTATTTTCTAAGCTAGTACAGGACCAAAATGAAAACAAAACAAAAAAAATTTATAGGGAAAACAAAGTATTCAAGCCTGAAATTAATTTACTAAAACTATTTTACAACTAAGAAATAAATTTTGTTAAGGGAGATACATGCATGATGAAGGATTCAAACATTTTTCAATAGTGAATTTTAATTAGTCAAAAATGGTGTCAACTATTTTCTTAATTAAGAGAAAATTAACCAAAAATAAAACATGGGTTTGTTCATAATTAATATATTTGGATTAAAACTTTCCCTAAATAATATTTCACATTAAATGAGTCAAAGTTTGAAAAGGGAAAAAGGAAAAAGGAAAAAGACCACAAGGAATGAAGAGAATATCTTTTCTTTTCTTTTTTTTTTTGTAAAAGAAATTAAATTCAAGGCATTGAAGATTCATCACATACATTTAAAGCATGGGGAGACTGTTTGGTGGGTAGGTTTAAGACGGCAAACTGATAATGAAACTTTAAACTATACTCATATTTCTTTCTTTTCTTTTCTTTTTTTGTTTATTTATGTCCTAATTAAATAATTTAATTAATTTCATTCATATCCCTATATAGTTTAGAAGAAATTAATTAGGTTTCATTGAAGATATGGAGTAAATATTGATCATTAAGATTTACTTTTGGCCATGTTTGTTTGTAACTTTAAATTTATTTTTTCATCTCTATTCTTTCTCTTTACATTTATCATTATTTTATGTTTGGATTTATCTATTAGTAATTTGATTTAGAATATGTAATTTTAACCTTTTTTTTTATATATATTCGTCAATATTGAGATTAAGAGACGAGACAATCCATTGATCTTGCAATTTTAAAAGAGATGAATTCTTTGTTAAGTAGTACTCAATCATTAGAAATCAACTCATAAATCTCATTTTATTAATCACTAAGCTAATTCATAATATAGTTTATAATTTTTAAAAATTGTGTTGTTTGGGAGAATAAAGGAAAATGAAGGTCGATTTAAAATTAATATAAAAAAAGTTTAAATTGAAATACATTTAATTATATAAACCAACCAAATTTAATGATTTTTCAAAAGTATTACTACTGAGGTTTTTAAGAAAATGGGTTTAAATATTTAGTAGAGTACAAAACTAAGGCCCATAATCAAGTGTTGCCCGTTGTAGCATTATGTTCAAAGATATTTGGCCCTCTTGCGAAAGCAAGGCCGTGGATATATCAATATACTTTAATTTATATAAAATGTGTACTCATGTTCACATTGAGATTTTAAGAGTATTTATATTAAAATTTTACTTTGAGTATGTAATGATTACAATCAAAATCTCGTTTGGATGTAGTTTTTGTAGGAATATTTAGTAAATATTACTTTGAAACACTAATCAACAATCTTATAACAAACACCCCTAAACTACGAAATTAAAAATTCTTCAATAACCACACAAAAAACTCTATTAATAAACTAGTTAAATTTATAAAATAATTATAAATATAGTCACTTAAAAATTTTTTAAAAATAGAGTTACTGTATTAATGATTATTATCACACTTTTTCTTATAATACAGTATATAATGATTATATATGTAAGTATTTTAAAATTTGACTATATTTATAATTATTTTGTGAGAATAACTCATCTACTACAATTTCTCTAAAAAAACAGTGATAGAGACTCACAAACTCAAAATAGTTTTGGGTTTGTTTCCATTTGAGTTGTATCTGTTAACATAGGGAGCCCAAAACGACATTAACTAATATTATATTAGAGTTCATTAAACTTAAGTCAAATTCACCTTTCAAAAAAAAAAAATCAACTTGAGATTGATGAATTGAAAATGATATCATGATCGAGTAACGAGACCTTACGATCTTCCTAAAATCTTAAGATTAATTTCTCAATTAGCTAGTTTTGAAACGATATATGTGACTTATTTTGGGAATAATATCTTCAGTTGTTAAAATATGACTATTTACTCATAAATAATTCCAGTAAAATATTTACAAATTAAAGAATTAAGTGGCTGCTATTTGCCATCTTTGATCAATTGTTACAATTAGCCATAATCACGAAATTAGCTAAAATTAGTTAAACCTTTGACATTAAATGATAATTGGAAATGCAAATTCAAAGGAAAAGAGAGAAATAGCACAAATGTTAAATTGGTTGACATTAACTTGAAGTCTCTGTTCCTTTGATGTCTCCCAGTGTCTAGTTTAGGGACAGCGTGGTTACCTCGGTTACAGTGTGAATATCTATCTCAAAAAAATAGTGTGAAGAAACCTTCGATCAAGGACCTTTTTTTCAGTATAATTGAAGATTACAAATATCGATTTTCAATATCGAATCTGTAGCGTGAATGTTAAATTGGATAACCATCAAACAAGGAAACAAAATACGTTACACTGACCCTATCGGTAGTAATGTGCACGAATTTTAAGAATGTTTTATATGAGATTTTGAATTAATATTTCAAATTAGTATTTAATAAATATTCTTAAAAAAATTACAACTGAGATCAACTTTTTATTACAATTATTACTTCTAAATAATTAAAATAAATCCTCATTCTAAATATTAGTTTTAAATATTTTTAAAAGCTAAATCAAAAAAATGTTTTATTGTAATAATTACATCTAAAAATTTCATCATTCGAATATAGACTTGTTTGAATGTTTTCAATTACTTTTGGATGATATTTTGGACCAGTTTTATTAAATTGAAGTGATTAATTTTTGAATGGTAGGTAGAGTGTTTATTCTCTATTTTTGTTATATTTGAATGATTTTTTACTATATTTTGAATTTTATTTTCTAAAATATTGACTTTTTTAGAATTCATTTTATATTATTTATGAAAAATCTGAAAATGCTTAAAATGGGTTTTCTTTTCTTTCTTTCCTGCCCGTGGAAATTGGGCAACTTTCATTAGGATTCGATTATACCAATTGTGGTGGACCCTTTATAGTTTCTGTCCACATTTATTTAATATATATATTGAGAACAATGTCCAAAATTCTTGTGCAATTTGTGAAGTTATATTATTTTAAAATATACGTGATGGAATTGGAAAAGTAACCACTATAAATAAATGAACGCCACGTCTTATTGACATGTTCACTTCCCATTTGATAACTTTCGAATATTGTTTCTACTTAAGTGCTCACTTTCTCCTATCTTACTCAAAACAACGTCTTATATACCATTTCTTTTTCTTATTTTATTTTTGCAAAAAAACACCAATAGCTCAACAACATCATTGAACATCGATGAATCATGAGATCATTTTTGTCCATACTCATATATATTTTTTAAAAAAATAGTTAGAAAAGGTCATCAAATCAATTCTTTCAAAGACTTTTTTAACCCTGAATTTATATCTCAAAATTCTTGTCATTCGAAAGTAGACTCTGTTTCATTCATAAATCTCTTATAAACTTGAGTGTTATGTGATAGTTTGAAATGGCAGTATTGAAATTAAATGAAAAGAAATAGCTTTAGTTGATCGAATTAAATCTATAACTCTATCCTATCAACTTAAGCTTTTTTAATTGATTAGTGATTTGACATAATTCAACTAATTAGGAAGAGAGATAGGAGAGGAAATTTAAAAATTAGAAAAGATATCACACACACAAAGCATAGAAAGAGTGGTTTTTAAAAAGTGGGTATTAATGATGATGAAGAGAGATGCATGAGCAGTGTAAAAGAAAACTCCAATGCTATACAGACAGAATTTTCTCTCATCCTACCAGACAAAACATAAGTTTATGTGTATTAACAAATTCAAATGAATAAAGTCCTAAAAACTTTAACTTAGAGCAATCGCTTCTGATCCATACTCATAAATATAATTCATCCCTGTAAAACCCTTGTTTCCTTCCTCCGCCATCTTCCACGGCGAGTACTCGTCGTACTGATCCCATGGCAGCAACATTACCGGGTCACCGCTAAAGTTGCTGCTGGAGATCAATTGCTCATTACAAACTGGCTTTACAAGACTCTGATCATCAATGTCTCTCCAAATATCATCCATCGAATAAGAACGGCTCTTGTCGTCCTCTTCCTCCAATAATCCCTTTCGATCTCCACCCGTGTCGCAGAAGCTCTCTTCTCCAATCTCAATCGTCGGGACAGAGTCAACCGTCGACGAGAACGACGATGACTCTGCATCATGATGGACGACGGCGCCTTTCTTTTTCTGCTGCGCCACTTTTCTCATGTGGGTTCGCCAGAAATTCTTTATTTCATTATCCGTTCGTCCAGGAAGCCTCTGGGCAATCTTTGACCATCTAGAAGATCAAAACCATCAAAATTTGATAGTAGAAATAAAAGAAGAGAAGAAAGAGAGAAAATATTTAACGAACCTGTTACCCCATTTGGAGTGGAGTTGGAGAACGAGGCGTTGTTCTTGGGGAGTCATTTTGCCGCGCTTGAGACCGGGGTGGAGGTAATTGACCCAACGGAGACGGCAGCTTTTGCCGGTTCTTTTCAAGCCTACAAGGGAGAGGAGAGAAAGAGCTAAGGAAATAACTGACTTGAAGGAAGAATAAAAAGGAAAAAAATTTAGGGTTATTAAATAAAGGCTACCTATATGAAGAGTCTCCCGCCAACCTTCAAACCTGATACTTTGGCGATGAAATCCCATCGGCGATCACCAAATAAACCAACAAAGCAAACTAGTTGAAAATCTTCGTCTTCCGTCCATGGCCCTTTTCTCACGCTTTCCTCTAATTCAACCATTTTCTTTCTATGGAGATTCTACGTACTACTCTCTCACCTTTATATATAACCTTTCACTTTAAATGGTGGGTGGAACCTCTATAAGCATATAATTAAATCTCTCTCTTTTCTTAATTAAAAACAATTATCTTTCCCTCTCATGCTAATTTAATTAGTTATTAACCAAAACTTTTCCATCCAATACCTCATAAAAATATCTTTTTGTTAATTAGAAACTACTGACATGGCACGCGCCCACCCCTAACGACACAATAGCCGCGCACGTCCATGCCACCACCATGCGTGCGCTCCCGTTCCACCATCATGCGTGCACGCCGCTGTTCTCGTCCCTTTTTTTGGTCCCAAGGCCTGCCTTGACGGGTCGATCCGGGCGGAAAGACATTGTCAGGTGGGGAGTTTGGCATGGGCGATAACGCAGGTGTCTTAAGATGAGCTCAACTAGAACATAAATCTCGTGGCTTTTCAACCAAGCGCTCACCAATTGTGCGAATAAACGGTTTCTCTCGTACTAGGTTGAATTATTATTACGACACTCTCATCAGTAGGGTAAAACTAGCCTGTCTCACCACATCCGACACCAATGCAACATCAAAGTACATTTATAGTGTTTGTAATCGATTGAATTTTTTTATTGGGACCTATATAAAAGAATCGTGTTGAGCAAATTTCAAATTTTTTATTATCTTAATCGACCAACACTCTTTTGTGGGATCTAGATAAACGCAGTTAGGCATCGTAACTCGACTTTCGATTCATCCCACATCGCCAATTTTATTTAACAAAAATGACTCACTTGAAGCTTTGGATTCAGTGGTGCGGAATCAATCTTAAAATCGATAGTAATAAGGAGAATTTGTTTATTACTGGGGATCATCGTGTTTTTCCAAAATTAAAATTAAAAAAAAAAAAACAAGGGGAAAAGAAACAACATAAAAAACAAAAGACACCTGTGTGTTTATCTTAAACAGCTTTTGTTTTGTGGGATTCGATAAAATAAAAGTGTATCTATATAAAAAACCATTTAGTGATAAAGAAAAACTGTGACAAAAAGACAAAAGGAATTAGCTCACCCACAATTGGATAAAAGGGAATAACTTCATAATTGAATCCAAGACTTTGAAAATTTTTTTTTTTTTTCTTTTTTCCCACTTTCTAATTATATTCTTAGTAATATAAAATTTAGTGGGATAATTTTTTTTTCTTTTTTTTTTTTTTTTTTGAATTGAAAGTAGGAAAATTACAATGTTGACCAAATTTCAAAATGAAAAAAAAGCATTTTTTTTTTTTAAAGTTATAGTTTACAAGATATATTTTCATTCATTTGGATAAATGACTCGTCTTCTATATATATGTATTGGTTAACTGAAAATTTTTTTTTGTTAAGATGTTAAAATCTATATTTTAAATCTTCCTTCGAAAAACATAAATCCACAATTTTTTCTATCAATATAACCAAAAGGTAGGTGGTGTATTGGTTTCATTATCTGTTGATTATCCAATTTAACACAATAATTACGGGTTCAATCTTAAAAATTAGTATTTGACTTTGATCTTTTTTGAGCTAGTAAACAACTTTTGTTCAAAATTATACCAAGTAATAGAATTCAATTATTAAAATTTTTTTTTTTTTTTTAAATCTGTTTTTGACATTGTGACAGTCAATTTTTTTATTTGTGGATCTTGTGTTTTTGTGTCGTGAATGGTTTAAACCTTGGGTGTCCAGCCCTTTGTCGAAGTTGGGAGATGCATTTTATACAAATATTAGTGTGGAAAAATAAAATAAAAATGTATAAAATATGATTTTGTCCATAACATTGCATTACCCAACAAAAGTTTGTTAAAAATATCTTGTGATCCAAAATCATTTTGAATGGCCACCCACTTCTGAATTCTTGTGCATCACCACACACACACACACCCCCCCACTAATTCTTAATTATTATGATAATATCTTTTTATCTTATCAACATTTTAAAACCAACCTTTGCTTTTAGGTTTTTTTTTTTTATTTTCTCTTACATCAAAAAAATAATAATAATAATAAAACTTATACCATACATAATATATAATCTCATTTCAAACTAAATGATAATAATTAAATTATAGAATTGATTTGGTTATCATTACGATTTGTTTTTTGTTTTTTGTTTGACAAGTACGTAGTACTTATCATTACATTTATCATTGTAAAGATAAATGATGTATAATTTAGTTTGTAATGCATGTAGGCTTATATTGTGACCTAACTACCCATGAAATTGAAATCTTAATTAACTGTTATATACATAAAACCTGTGGTTTAATTTAATTAGTAACATGGTTGGCTTAATATGACTGGATCATGAATTAATCATTAAAAAAACAATATATTATTATATTTCACCTTCCCCTGTTATTTTTTAAATATCAGGATAATGGAGAAAGCATTTTGAGAAAAGGCTAGTTGGGTGGCAAGAGATAGAAAAAGAAAAGGCATAGCTACTTAATTCCCACTTTTCTTTTCTTTTTTTTTTTTTATAAATGGACTGTCAAGTTTAATTGATGGCAAGATTGGAAAATTGAGATTCTTTGCTTGTTTGCTTCTGTTCATTTACCAGCCAAACAAACCCTAGGTAATCAATATATTCAAGTTCTTTTTTTTCTCTCTATACTATTGTTGACTCAAAGGGTAAAAGGGTTTTACTCCACAATATATATATATATAAAAAATTAGAAAATAGTATATATATTTGAAGTGTTTGTGAAAGAGGTGAGAGTGGGCAAAGGCGGTAAAGAGAGATAGCGACCTTTTTATGCAGTGGAATAGTTGAAGTGTCCATTATGAAGGCCATCTATATATATCGCTTATGTTCCAATTTCAATTCAAATATATATATATTTATTCTATCTTCTCACCACCATGCTCTCATCATCATTGTCACTACTCTTTTGGATCATGTGTCAGTACACTTGTGATATATATATATATATATATCATATGAAATAATCATTCACCTCCATTCATCATCAACCTAGATACTACGTAATTTACAGTCTAGGCAAATAATGTTTTGGCCTCTAAATTTACGGTATTTATAATTCTTATTTCTTAAATATTTTAAGCCTTTGAAAACTTACTCTTGGAAACTACGGCCTACTTTAAATATCTACCACTTTTTAAATAACAAATATATCTACCATTTTAATTAGTATAAAATAATCAACTCCCACGTGTACAAATATTTAATATTAAAAAAAATGGTTAATCGGTTTCATGTAACTTGCGGTTTAGTGCTTATGGTTTGAAAATCTAGACTTTAATCTCTATGGTTTGGAGAAATATAGAATTTAGTCATTGTGTTTGATAAAATCTAAAAAATAGCTAATCATGTATTCGTAAATCGTAAGCAAATTAAGTAGGTAAATGTGATGCATAAATTATGTTCTTTTTCAATTAATTACTTATCACACACTCTTATTATTAAACAAAAAAAACTAACTTCTATATATTTTATTCCAAAAATTACGACGACGGACTATTTTTTAGATTTCATCAAATTTTATGAACTAAATTTTAATTTTTCAAATTATAGAGACTAAATTAAATTGTAGATTTTTTTTAAACCATTGAGGATAAAGTCTAGATTTTAAAACGAGCTAAATTTTAGTTTTCATCAAATTATATAGACTAAATTTATAATTTATCATAAAAAAATAGCACAAGTGTAAGCAATTGAAGGAAGGAATAAGATAGTTATTTAATTGAATGAAACTTTGTGATTTAAAATAAAATATCTTAGTGTCATTTAAGTAGATGGGTATAAAACTCGCTCAAATCATAATCGAGTTAGGGCGAAATTTTTTACAAACCATCCGTAAAGTATGTTATTTGTAATAATTAAGTTTTTACATTTTCAATTTAAGCAATCATCTTCTATAAATTTTGAAAAGTGTTGCAATTAACACTCTTAAATTAATTTTAAGATATTTTCACATATGTGAAAAGTGTAAAATTGTCCAAAAAATATTTAATATTTCTTTTCTCTCTCTATAAATTTCATAACTTCTTACTTTTTATAAATTTATAATGAAAAATTTGTAAAACTAATGAGTTTTTTAAATGTATATATTTATAAATTAATGTAAGATTGAAAAAAATTAAAATTTTAATTTAAATATAATATTGTCGTGTGTTTTTTTTATTGTATTTATTTGTTCTAAATTTCAAAAAATTGTATTTTTTAGTAATACATAGAATACAAATCTTATAAGATTTAGGAAAAACAATGATGGATATGGTCTAAAAATTAATAAATTGATGTAATATCGGGTTTGGATTTCTCTTTAAAAAAACATATATATTATGTGGGAAGCATTATATATTCCTCAGGGTTTTTTTTGCATGCCCGATTTTGAATGAATTATTTGCATCGTGTGAGAACTGTCCAAAAGGGTAACAATATTGGTGGATCTAAATCTCTTGTAAGGATATAAAAAAAATAAAAAGAAAAAATTATGTACCATTATGTATTTTATTTTGTTTTAATGTTAAATTAATCTATTAGTTTACAAATTAATACATTAGTTTACAAATTTATTATTATAAATTTATAAGAGACATGAATCTTTTAGCGAGAGAAAAGAAAGACTAAATATTTTTTTGGACAATTTTACATTACACATATGTGAAAATCTCTTAAAATTAATTTAAATGTGTTAATTGCAACAATTTTCAAAATTTTAGGGGAAGTGATTGCTAAAATTGAAAGTTTGAAAACTTAATTGTTACAGATATCAAACTTTATGGATGGTTTGTGCAATCTTTTTTTTTTTTTTTTTTTAGTTAGGTAGCGTCATAGAAAAAAAAAGTGTAATAGATTAGTGATTAGTTGTTAACAATTTTTTTGTAGTATATACAAAGAATAGCGTTATTTATATACATGTAAGATTAATAAGACACAGGTTGTTAGTAGGTTGATAAGGACAAACAATTTAGATTCTAAGTCTTCTCTAATGTATAAAATTGGATGAATTAGCAGATTTACACATTTAAAATATTAAGTTCATTAAATAATATAATTAATAAATCCATCAACCACATTAAAAAAATAATAATAAATAAAAAAAAAATCCACCATCTAAATTTAACCTACATTAATTACACCCCTAATATTTGTCAGGTTAGGAAATATATTATAATAATACACAAATTTTAAAATGCATTATAGTTATTAATAAGTTATTACTTAATATTATTTTCGTCATTAATACCATTAGTACAAAAAATAATTATATTTTCTTTTTCTTTTTTAAGTAATCGTGTTTGTAACTGTTTTTTACATTAGACTTATCTAGTAAATTTCTCGATTTAAATTTGAAATGTTTGCGTGTCTTTTTTTTTAAATTATTGTCAATAGCAACTCTTCGTTCACTTTTTTTTTTTTTTTTTTTTTTTATTATAGCACATCTTATAAATTAATTCCTATATGTAAGATTTTCATTTGTTTTTTGAAGCATTTCAATTTTACTTCTCTTTTAACTGAACGAATTGAAAATTAACAACAAATTGATTGAATGTTATCAACTGAAATACTAATTAGCGGTCTATCATATGAATTAATTGAAACATAGACATTTTGATCATTTTACATGGATCGGCTCAATTTTCTACTGTATAGAAATTATTTTCAGAATTTTGCTAAACTTTTATTTTTATATACATATACTTTTTTTTTTCTTTTTTTTTTTCTTTTGCCATTCATGAAAAATCCAATATTTTGTGTGTTTTTTTTAATTGCCAAAATAAAATATTTAAACTTATCCAAATCGAAAGAAAGCCCAGACAAGAAAGCGGGCCCAGTATCAAAGCATTTGCTGTTCGCTAAGGCCCAAGAATGGGTTAGGGCTTCAGTCTAAGGATTTATAAACTTCCTTACCCACATACCCTAATACTCTTTCTTACTTCTCATAGTTAAAGCTGACAGTCGCCGATTTAGGTACCCTTCACATCTCTCGATCGACCTCTGTTCTTCATTCTCGAACTTCTTTGTTTCATTTACCTTTTATTTACCTGTTAAAATGCTTGTTATAATCTCTAGTTCGTCGATGTGGGGCTCCATTCGATTGTTGAATTGGGATTTTAAATGAAACCAAGTTTAGTTGTTGGTACTGGATTGGATTTCTTGCTTGAATTACATCAAGTTTTTGAGCAGCGGATTTTAGTTTATATTGTTGATTTTGTTTATCATAATTGTTCGCTTGTTCTGATTTTGTATCTCTTTGTGCTTCCTCTGGAACTCGTATGAAGCTTTAATTTGCAAGGATGGTGAGAGTTAGCGTTTTGAACGATGCTCTTAAGAGCATGTACAATGCTGAGAAGAGAGGGAAACGTCAGGTCATGATCAGGCCTTCCTCTAAAGTGATCATCAAATTTCTTATGGTTATGCAGAAGCATGGTTCGTTTGCTTTCTTCATATCTTATTTGACTTGACTTTACTTCATGGCTGCTAATTTTACCAATGTTATTAAATTATATCTTTTGGATTTTATAGGATATATTGGGGAATTTGAGTATGTCGACGATCATAGATCTGGAAAAATTGTTGTTGAACTCAACGGCAGGTTGAACAAGTGTGGAGTTATCAGTCCTCGTTTTGATGTGGGTGTTAAGGAGATTGAAGGCTGGACTGCTAGGCTTCTCCCTTCTAGACAGGTTAGATTTCAAAACTGTTATATTGAAGTTTATGGATCGAAATTTGCCCATAATGAATTTATTTAATCTAGTTGGATTGAGATGTTAATTATTTTGAAATTATGTTATCTTAGATAATAAAGTAGGCTACTTATGTAATTTATTTTGGTTTTGGATTTATTAAGCATGTTTTCTCCCCATTTCTTCAATGGTTTTCACATTGCTTAAGTTATGTGCATTTAGTCATTCTCCATGCAAAACCAACTTTTTGTAATCACTCTTTTTTAAGTTTTCATAGCATAATTTAGTTTTTGGGCTGAATTGAACCATCATGGGTTACCCTCCTAGTGAGAGTGCCTTGGGGATGAAAAAGTTCAATTCATGTGGCCACATAGAAAATATTTTTTATTGGTTCTTTTGTCATCTAAATGTTGTAGGGTTTAGTAGTATCATAGTATGTACTATAAAAATAGTCAAGTGTAATCTGCCCTAAACATTCATGAACTTAAAAAAGGTCAAAGTAGTAAACTAAACAATGTAGTTTATAGGTGTAAGTGGTATTTATATGCTTAATTGTCTCAATTTACAAATTAAAAAAAAACCCTTAATGGTAGTTAAATGAGGCTTTAAGTTTTTAAAGGCTCCAAAGATATTGCATTGCAGCTAGCTATAGTTTTGCAAAATGTATTGGACACTAGATTTTAAACTATCTTCCATCTGCCTTTGTGGTTAGTTGACTTAACAGAGACTTCTTTTGTAACATGGTATTGAAATATTTTGTAGCCATCTGATTGATATAATTGATATGTGCAGTTTGGGTTTATTGTGCTGACAACATCTGCCGGAATTATGGATCATGAAGAGGCTAGAAGGAAGAATGTCGGAGGGAAAGTCCTTGGTTTCTTCTATTGAACATGGTTTTGAGCATCCATTATGGAATTTTGACATACCTTTCAAATAGTACTCTTCATTTTGTCGGTAAAGAAAAATCTTATCTTGTAATGAGTAGATTTTGTTTGCCAGTTTCTCATCTTTTAAGTTAATTCCAAGATAATTTCATTATTCTCGTCAAGACTTTTTGTTATTTTTTATTGGAAGAGAACCAGTGCTTATTACTTTTCTTGTGTTTCCCTCTATGGTAACCATTTCCTACTTTGGTTCTCAGAACGCATGTTTTCAACTTCAAAATACGTGTATCTGAGCGAACCATAATCTCCCATGAAAGATGTGTTGCTTTCGTATTCTGTTTTCAATTCGAATGACTGATACTAATGTTTACTAGTATTAACATCTATTAAGGAGATTTGAGTCAAGTTGTCTTGTTATTGAAATCTTATGGGTTGTAATTTGAAAATTAATCCCTTTAGTAGACTTGAATGGAATAAGGCTATTTTGATTAATTATATTACATGAACGGAATGCTGTTGAAAGTAGCAGATATTGATTTCTATAACCGCTGTTTGTTTGTTAAGGTTGGAATACCTAAAATTATTTTGGATATATGTTCTTACTTGGAAAATCCCATTAGAATTGAGATGATTTTTTTGGACGAATATAAATGTTTGCTCCATTTGATACATTTCAACAGAAGTAATGAAAGGTTATTCGTGTTTGACAGCTCAAATTGTTTTTGATAATTGATAATAGATATTGAAATGATTTAGATTTAAGAACTTGGTCGAATTTTGTTTCATTATGGCACATAGTCTAAGTTACAATTGTTGGTACTACGTGTTTTGCAATTGCTGTAGACGACTTGTTCTTGGTAGTTCATGTGTAAGCATATCACCGAGGTGTCTATGCAAAATAATTTTGTATAAAACCACTCCATAAAAGTTGGATCACTCCAAGTAATTATGTTATATACTTGGATCGATATTTCACTAGGATGATCGTATTATAGTATAATCTTAATCATGAATGAGTCGTGAACTCGTACTTGTGAATAACATTATTTAATGCGCGTAGGGAGAATAACCAAATATCATTGGTTCAATAAGTTGCACACATTAAGGATTGTCTTGGTTAGTAGCTTGGAACGCAATGTTACGCGTTGGATTCATTCATTTCCTATACGTAATTAAATGAAACAATGGACATCTGATTCATTTTTTATTTCAAACAACTTGTAAAGGATCGTTATAGCAAATGACGAATTATATTTGTGTACATATTTGTCATACAATGCGAGAGAGATTAAGACGTGTCTTTAGTGGAATAAATATGTTGTTAAAATATGAATTGGACCTTGGGTTGTTGAGCATCCAATATGTAGATCTATCAGTGTCCCATGCTAGTTCACAATTACCGGTACACTAATATTGGAACCCTACTGTGGCAAGGATACCTCGCGAGTTGATCGGCTATGAGTAGGAGCTTGAAGCCTACCGACAGTACACTAATACGTAAGATGAACTAGTTTGAATAATTATATCTAATTAACGTGAAGCTTATAAATAGAGACTTCGTGTGATGTATGAGTTTATGTGAGGTACATGAATGAACAGAGTTCACATCCCAATCGGTTAGATCTCGAGGATTGAAACTCATAATTAAGAAATACTTAAAAAAAATGATTTGAAACATTTATATCAACAGGATGTGCATTCGTTTTCGATGTCTCAATCGAAATTACTTTACAAATAAGCGTGCTTAATTTTTAATTGTATTTGGTTTGGTGACCTTTTGAGAATTTTTTAAGATGCATGTGAGTAAGTACAAAACATGTTGAAAGAACAAATGTTGATCAATGGATAATGTCTTCCCTTTTAGTTTTTGCAATAGTCCATTTCATTTAAAGATGAAATTGGTACAATAATGTTAATAAGTAAAGAAAATATGTGAATATATTTTTAAGAAAAAGTTAATCATTTTTTAAGAAATAGTTAACAAAGCGAAAATGTATTACTTGTAGAGAATTTTAGTAATTGCATGCTTAAGTTTCAAAATAAAAAATCAAATAGTTATAAAAAAAACAACCACGTTAAAAATTAAAAATTGAAAAAGGTAGAGATCAAAATTTGAAAAGTATTTTATTTTAAACTTTCAATTATTAAACACATAAAAAATCCAAAAATATTAATGTACTCTCTTCTGATTGGTTCATTTTGAAAAACGCGGATCGCTCTGAAGTGCATCCTCACCCGTCGATTGAATTGTATCGCACGGTGAAATACGCATCTATTTCTGAATCCGCATCCTTCCCCAAATTCTCATATTTTTATGCTGCTATATAATCCTTCCCGCAAAACTTAACCTTCTCATTGTAACATTCACTCCACCGATTCCATTTCCTTCTAATTTCTTCAAGCTCCTTTAATTTTCCGGCGACCAATTCAATTTCCCATGGAGACCGGCGGTAAGTTGAAGAAGGGAGCTGGTGGTAGAAAGGGCGGCGGCCCGAAAAAGAAGCCTGTTTCTCGCTCCGTTAAGGCCGGCCTCCAGTTCCCCGTCGGTAGGATTGGTCGATACTTGAAGAACGGAAGGTATGCACGACGTGTCGGTACCGGAGCTCCAGTCTACTTAGCAGCCGTTCTTGAGTATCTGGCCGCTGAGGTACCTGCATGAACTCGTTTCCTCCTATAGATCTGTGTTTCTTTCTGTTTGTCGTGGATGTTTTTCATGCCGCTTAGTTAGGGCTTTTAGTTTCATTCTGGAAATATATTCTTAACTCGTCGATTGACAATTGCTTTACTATTTAGGCTGAAAAAGTTATTCAGAGAACTGAATAAATCTAAGCAAAAGATCTATTGAATTTGAGCTGCACTATGTAATTAGCTTAAAATTTTGTGATTTATGTTGAGTTTCTTCTGGATTTGAGATTACTGTAAGCTGGAACTCAAATATGATTTTGATTGTTTCAATCTACTCATTGATAGGTTAGTCAAGATTGGAAGTTAGGGTTTGTGATCTGAACTTTCCAATTTGGATTTCATGTTTTTTTTTTTTTTTTTTTTTTTTTTTTTTTTTTTTTTTTTTGTTTTTAATCTCTAATTCTTTACAAACGGGGGGCAATTAGGTGCTGGAGTTGGCTGGAAACGCAGCCAGGGATAACAAGAAGAACAGGATAATCCCTAGGCATGTATTGTTGGCCATAAGGAATGATGAGGAGCTTGGGAAATTGCTAGCAGGAGTAACAATTGCTCATGGTGGTGTTCTTCCAAACATTAACCCAGTTCTGTTGCCGAAGAAAAGTGATAAGGCACCAACTAAAGAACCAAAATCCCCATCAAAGGCTCCCAAAGCAACAAAATCCCCCAAGAAGGCTTAGAGTTTTTTTTTAAATCTGAAAATCTAGGAACTTGTTTGCCCATTTATGTGTAGTTTGTTGGTTTTTTTAGAATTATCTTCTGTGTTGTATTTCAATTTAAGCTCTACTGATGAATCTGGAAACCCCGTTTTCACCATCTTTATTATCCAAATCTGTAATGGTTATGATATCTTAGCCAAAACTTATCTTCCTCGTTTTGCTGATTTTATTTGGCTAGTCAAATGGGGTTGAATTAAGTTCAAGTCTTTAACATCAGTTCTCTGAATTAAAATGCTGCATTAGTTATAGTTGAGACATTCCAACTTTTTTCATGTTTAATATGAGATATATATGGTTTAATGTATTGTTCTTTAGCTAACTATTATTTCAACTTATGGTTAGTGTCAACCTTAGTCATTTTACTAGTCAACTCTAGTAGTTTTCTCTATGTTTCTTCATATTTGAAACCAATGTCATCATCACAATCTTCTTCAAATGTAGAGTAATAGAAAAAAAAAAACTGAACTTGAGTCTTCATGTAGGTTGTTGGAAGCGTAGAAACCCGCAAATTGTGTTCAATAATAATATTTTTGTACTTGGTAAGATCTCAAGAATTTGTCAAAATATCATTGATTACCAATAAGTAAAAGGATGTGATCCCCTCGGTTGCGACACATGAATACCAGCTTGTAGTGTCAAAGCTTCCTAGCTCATCTTCACCTCAATATTACCCATCATCATAACTTTGTGGCATACATGGTCTCTAATCCCCAAGTCAAATCCACCTTTCCTTCAATTGCAATCTTAGCCAACTTTGTGGCATTGTCCATGACTTCAGTAGTAGTAGTCTTCTAAATGGGATAATGTTGGTATTTATAATATTTATCACCTCTTTAAGAACTTCAGTTGAGACTCTTTGTTATGCAGAACAAGGTACTTAAAGTGTTAGATCGCCCAAAGCATACAAATCGCTTTGTATTTCTCAGGACTTTGCAACTTAGTACTGATGCCCTCTCAAAAAGTCAATACTAGAGGTGGCACCATAAAGAAATCATTAAATCCGTAAGGTTTGGGAACAAATTCTTTCACGCCTAGGTTACCCATTTACAGTCTTTAATAGATGCCAAGAACTCTCCCTAGCCTTTTTGCAAATAACATGATGAATATCAATATCAATATTCCTATTCTTTGTATTTTCTTTTGTCGGGATAATATTTCTGATCATGCATTAGGCTCCAAGCTTGAGCTTTCGAGCCATCTTAATGCCTTGGTTTGTTTTTGTCAAAGAGAAATAAACGTTCCTCACTTTACCACCAAGGTCTTCTTCTTGCTCTCCCAATTCTTTGCTAGATGATAAACACATTTTACAAAAAATCTTCTTTTGCAATCTCTAGCTTAGATGATCTCGCCACTCGTTGTGGAGTGGTTCAGAGGGATTTTTAATCACTAGATCATTATTCCAGCTTTGATCATTCAATAAGTATGGATCCTTATAAGATTCTATGCTTTCCTATCTCTAATCAAGAGTTCTTCCCTCTTCAGAATTTTCCTTCCATCCCCCACTTTCCATCTACAACCCCTTAAATAAAGCTCATTCCTCCACATAATACTCCAGGAAATCATGCTATTTTCCCTTGAGAACTTGTCGCTCTACCTTTCAGGAAATCTCAATCTTTAAAATACTTGAAGAACTTTGGAAATCTTGCTATTTTGGTTTCTAACAAGCTTTCACCTATGCCGGCTAGAAGGGCTTGATTGAAATGATTCATGATCCTAAACCTTACCACTTCTCTTTTACTAGCCCCCATACACTTTCAGCTCAACCAATGATTATCTTCTCATTTCTTGCCTCACCTTTACTTGATCTTGGTGCAAATACCCTCAAGTTTATTGCTGAAGGCTTTTGGGAAAATTGAAACATCCATCCTATAAGTTGGGATAGCTTTACCCAAAGCCTTAATGAACACCTTCTTATCCCCTATGGGAGAATCTTCTACCATGTTTGTAGGCATCTTCCCAACTTGATAGAATTGAATAGCTCTTTTCTTGCTTTTTCAATTTTGGGAAGGCACTCCCAAGTGAATAATATGATTTTTTTTTTTTTTTTTTTTTTTTTTTTTTTTTTTTTTTGGTTTTCACCCCCAACACCTTCCTTCCCTCTTGACTTTTGGTTCTCTTTCACAATTTTTTTACTAAACTTCACTATAGATTTATCAAGATTTATTGTCACCAAAGCCAACTCATTGGTCTCAAAATGATTTTTTATAGTTCTCCAATCTTCATTTTTTGCCCTTAAATGTAACTATCATTAGAAAAGAAAAGTTGAGAAACAAAAGAGCATCCCCTATTAATTTGTAAACTCTTAAAAGATAGTATAGATTCTTTTCTAGTTAGTAATGCCAGAAGCCCTTCTACACAGATCAAAGGGACAAAGGTCCTTTTACATGAGCCATAATACTGTGTTTAATCTTTCATTGATCATAATGAAAAAAAATAAGAGTTGTGATGCAATTCATTATTCTTCCTACTTATTGATCTAAAAAGCCCAACTTGTTTATCATATTTTTGATAAACCTCTAACCCACTCAATCGTAAGTTTTACTCACATCAATCTTCAGAGTTGGTAACCCATTTACACCCTTTTAGAATTTATGGAATGGACACATTTGAACTCCATCATAAAATCCTTTGCTTTCATTTGGAGAGATAATCTTGTCTAGATAACACATTAATCCATTAACCACAGTGTTTCATTATTTTTGGAAAAAGATTATTATTGTATTTATATGAAGACAGACACTTGGAGTAATATTTTATGAAATTTGCATTGGGCATGCAATTATATTGACCAGACTTTTATCTTCCCAAAATATTAAAAAAAAAATCTCTCAGTTGAAAAATCGAATACCACCACTCCTTTTGAGTTGAATTGACATAAGCGTTATACATTCAAAGTGTTGCACACTTATCTACAATCACATGTGCGTTACGCAAAAGACCATAGGATAGGATTAGTCATATCTATTTTAAAACCATAGGTAATATAATTCCCTTTTCAATATACCAAATTTGTAGTCATTAATTTTTTAGTCGTGGGGAGAGGGTAAAAGAATATAATCAGCTGTTTAAATTGACATAAATTATTGTTATATTAATAATTAAAGTCAACTGTGGTACACGTATAGTATGGTTGATGTATATTGACTATTGCCTACCTTATATACTAGAAAGGAATAAGTCATGTCAAATACGATAGAGTGGTTGTCTCAGTCTCAGGTATGTATTAGGGCTATTAAGTAAGTACTTGGATCTACCACCATTTTGTCCACACAAGTCCTTGCACATCAATACATGTAACTCTCAATTTTGTATGCTTTATTAAAATGAACTTTCATAATTATTTTTCAAAAATCTATCTAAATCTTAGGGTAAATTATAAAGTTAGTTCATATAATTTCATGAATGTTAGAGGTTAGTTTCTATGGTTTGAAATCTAAATTTTGCTCCCTATAATTTTGAAAAATATAGAATTCAGTCCTTATAGTCATAAGAAATATAGAATTTAGTCCGTATGATTTCAAGAAATAAAATTTAGTCTAAGTGATTTGATAAAATCTAAAAAATAGTTAATGTTATTCGTAAATCGAAGGTGAATTAAGTATGTAAATGTGGCGTATGAATTATGTATTCTTTTGTCCAATTAATTGTTTATCTCACACTCTCATCATTAAACAAAAAAATAACTAATTTCAACTTATTTCATTCCCCAACAATTACGACCGACTATTTTTTAGATTTTATCAAACTTTAGAGACTAAATTCAAAAATTTCAAACTATAGGAGACTAAATTGTAGATTTTTCCAAACCATAAAGTCTAGATTTTTTCAAACTATAGTCTAGATTTTTAAATCATATAACTAAATTTTAGCTTTCATCAAACCTATTAAATTTATAATTTACGTTAAATATTATTAATATTTTTCTTTTAAACATATTCAAAATAATCTCTTAAAATAATTATTGTATGCAGGTACTTTTCAACATGAAATGTACTTAATATACACGTGAACTTATAAGAAAGAGTATTTGGATTCATGTTTTCATGGTCGGTTAGATACTACTTATAGGTTGCTTAAAAATGAAATAATGAAAGATTATTATATTATTAACTAATTAAAATGCCCACTAGTCTACAATGATAAAATAATTCAAAGCAATATACCTAACTAAACAAACGAACTTACATTGATAGCCTACTCAACAAGATAACAAGCTACTCTATTTCTAATCCTAAAGTCAAAACATAAATTCATAAAACCTGAAGGGAATGTTTGTTTTGAGTGTGTATGAAGATTTTATAAACGAGCTTTTATAATCACTCCTTAAAAACTTTATACCAACGAGCTATCATTACAATTTTTTTATAATCATTTAAAATAACCCCTCATTTCTATACACTCAAAATAAACACTTCACAAATTTGCAAACAAACATCCTTGTGTTCGTTTGGTGAGAATGATTATGGAGAGAAGAGAAGGGATCTCTTTCTTTTGTTTGACCAACCAATTTTCATGACATCAGTCACTAATTTACTCTTTTCAATTATTTATGCTTTCTCTTGGTTCATATTTATTTTCCAGTAAAGTTAGTTAAAATAAAAATATTAAAAATTGAGAAGAGTAAAGCAAGAGATGATATAAACAAAATCCAATTCCACTAACATGTATAGCCTTGAGGATGCAATTAAATAGAATTTACATTTACAGTACTTCCGAAGAAGATGAAGAAGAAAGTCAATGCTAATGATAGGAGGACAAAGAAGAAGAAGATGAAACAGTACCTCCCAGATTGCCATCGCCATGAAGCAAATCAGACAAATAGTTGCCCAAATCATCAGGCGCAAATCTCACCTCCGATTCACTTCCATACATTTTCTCCAATCGCGAACGATATTTGTTGTAGAACTCACCGTACAATGTCCCCAGTTTCTTCCCCAGCGACATCTTTATGTGCTCCCTCAGCTTCGGATCCGTCACTATCCACGACACCTGATGCCTGTACGCTTCTTCGAATGCATTGTTGAAATCGTGGAAGTGTTTTCTCGCTCTCTCCGGCGATATCTCCGCCGTTGGATTCTCCGGCAGCGATAGGAACACTCTGCTCCATCCCATCCGTTGGTAGCTCCCTGCGTACTGCTTCACCTTCGCTTCCTGGCTATCGATCCATTCCTCTCCTAGAACGATTCGGAAATTTGAGCTTCGTAGCTTCACGATGATGTATTCGAGGTTGTTCGCTAGGAAGATGTACGACAGTGGCGCGTCGTGGTAGATCTCCGCTTTGGTGTCAAGTTTCGAGAGGAGAACCAGAATCAACCAGGCTAAACGTACTGCCACTGGATTTTCTTCCGAATCGTTACCGCCGAAGAAGGATCCCGGCAATGGAGAAGGAAGAGGCAACGGCCAGTCCGCGAATATTCCGTGGAGGATTCCGTTGTAGTCGCTGAGGAATGAGACGTAGTTCATCACGTATCGAGTCAGTGGATGAACTCCGCCGTTAGGTACTGACGTTTTTGACGAATCTTTCTGGATGTGAGATTCGAAATCGACGAACATAGAGCGGATAATTTCGGCGATTTTTTTTAGCGAATGGTCGATTAATGTTCGGACGGAGGATGTCGATTCGTACGAGAACATCGATTCGATTTCCGGCAAGAGATCGCAGATCGCTTCGTACAGATCCAGTATCAGGAAAATTTTCTCTGGAGTTTTCTTCGATTTCACCGCCATTTCCGGGAAACCAAACAGAATCAGAGCGCTCTCTTTGGTGATTTCTGAGAAAGCAGATTCTCTAATCGTAGCAGAAATCGAAAAAACTCGATCGCATAGGAATTTCTCCGATTGGAAGAAAGTCCTAACAGCAATTTTCACAGCGTTCAACCAGTTCTTGATTTTCACCTCCAAAACCTCCCACTCC
Source organism: Cyclanthera cordifolia (assembly GCA_037832605.1). Lineage (NCBI taxonomy): Eukaryota > Viridiplantae > Streptophyta > Magnoliopsida > Cucurbitales > Cucurbitaceae > Cyclanthera > Cyclanthera cordifolia. Next base: position 1,277,916 of record JBBMEG010000005.1, on the reverse strand, counting down.
ATCCTATGAACATGATGGTAATTCGTCTTCGCAACTCCGAGATTGTACAATCCTTCCTCAACAATCGATTTCCTGCTAACAATATAAATCTTCACACACTCTTTACCATAACCAGCAGAAATCATACCTTCCGCAATAGACTTCAAATCAGCAATGGTCCATCTAGAAATTCGCTCCTCGTCTGTAACATCTTCGTTCGCGAATCGCAAATCGTCCTCCGATTCATCCTCCAAATCGGAGTTACCAGTAAAAAAAGAATCCTTAGATGACCGATTCGAAATTGATTCCGGATCCAGATGCGGCTGATTCTGCGACAGAATCCGATAAAACTCCCTCTGCAACCTCTTCATGGCGGTCTGCATCAGAGTCTGCGCTCGAACAAGCTGGTGAGAGTTCATATGCTGGGAGCCGAAGTAATGCATCGCTGTCTGTAAATCCTTGACGGCCTTGAGGTACTGCTTGGCCTCGTAGCGGTCGCCTTGGAAGAGAGGAGTAATTTCGGCATAAGACGAAGCAGCATCGTCCCATTTTGTAATAAAAGTTTCTGCAATATCGACATTCTCCTCCATCAAAGACTCGGACAAGGCATGCGACGGCGTGTTTTGAGCAGGAGAACGAGACGGCGTGGTTCTGGCAGGAGAATGAGAGGGCGTAGTTCTGGCCGGAGAATGAGAGGGCGGCGTTCGTGCTGGAGAAAGAGACGGCGGCGTTCTTGCTGGAGAATGCGAAGGCGTTAAAGATTTGAAGAAATGATTTCTCATTGTTTGAAGGAGAAAAAGAAAGAAAGAAAGAAAACTTGAGTTTGGTAAAGGCTATGGTAGCCAAAGAGGAAGAAATGAATTTATAGATAGAGAATGTGGATTGGGTTTTTTTGTTACAAAAAGTACACAGTGGTTGTAATCTCAAAAAACAAAAAGGTACATACTGAGACACCAGACTCAGTCAACTCGAACGAGCTAACTCTGAGTTACGCGGCTTTATTAATTACCCGCTACTCGTGCTTGTTTTATTTGACCAGAACGATTCGGATTGGTCAAATAGATGATACTCACTTTATTAGTTATTATTTTAAATTATTTTATCAACTTCTTGCCTTTTTCTCAGCCAATGCTGACCATTTTGATATTAGAATAATAATATGACAAAATTAGATTTATTAATCATTTGATTTTCAATTTTTATAAACTAAAAAATTAAAAATAAATTAAACATGTTTTTGGTTTCAAAATTCAGGTAAGAGTTGAACTGTTTATAAAACTAATTATATAGAAGTTAGGAGGAAACAAGCCCAATTAAAAATAAATAAATAAATAAATAAATAAATAAATAAATATACCACGTATGTATTAGCATCACTTCAATATCTTAATAGTGACTTCTATGTAGGGTTTTTTATCCCATCTTCAACTTGTACTAAAAAATAAAATAACTATTGTAAAATATTTAGAAGTAAAAGATATATGTAACAAAATAACGGAGAAACACAATTAACTTTTAAATATAAAAACGATCAAGGCCTTAAATGTGAAGTTATAGCATGTTTGTTTGTTTTTGTTTTTTTTTAGTTTAACCAAATGCGAGACTGAAAATTCAAATTAAAGATTCGTGTTCTCTTTACTTTTTGTCCACGGTCTAGTGGTTTCATTAACTTTGTTTTGGTAAACTACGGTTGCGCAGATTTAAACCACAAAGTAAATACTGAAGTAGGTAAATATAGAATTGAAGTAAAATATTATGGGACAACAGACATCAGGTCGTGTTTCTGATTTAATATTTGTTTATCTTCTCTTTTGTCTTCTATTGAATAAATCACGCATGCTTCTAAATATATAAAATAAATATTACTTTCGTTTTCATATAATCAACCTCTATTTATTATTAGTTTAATTGTAATCAAAATATATTATACAAACATTAAAAAAAAAGGATAATGAAGTGTTTAAATACGGCAAGTAAAATGTTAAGTTGTTATCTAATACAAATACAAAACTCTTCCAATATTGTAGAGTTAGAGTCACCCGAGATACATTGTTACAGTGTGTTTTGACTCTATTTATGTAAATAATTGATTGGATTATAAGTATTTTTCATCTTCTATATAATAGAAACTTAATGTTGCAGGCTCTAATATTAGGGTCGGCATCAAATCAAGTAGATCATTGAACATTGATTGATGAAGCATTGAACAACAATTGGCAGCGGCAATGGAGCTTCTCGATGATAGCGGCAGCGAAGATTCCGACGGTTGTGGTCATCTTCTCTGGTCGTCCATGTCCATCTTCTCCGATCGTTTGCGGCCATCTTCTTCGGTAGTTTATGACCATCTTATTCGGCGCTCGAAACAGAATGGTTGCAAACAAAAAGAAAGAGGCCCCGAAAAGATATTCCAAGAACGATTATGTATAACGTCGCCGTAGTAAGGAAGAAAAACGCCAATAACCGTCGATTTTATTGCAAAAAATACCATCTGAAACCCTAGAGAATACGGCTGAAGAGATGCAAAACCAAAGTTTTTTTTTCAGATAAAATCAAAAGATACCTTCAGATGAGTAGTAAAATACAGTATATATCGGTGAGGAAGTGAAAACCGGCGGGAGAAAATCCTGATGAAGACGAAACGGTCGGGAGAAAATCGGCGTCTGCTTCTGCTTACTTTCATTGCAGAAGAAATGCCTCTGCATCGTCATAATAGGGGAAATCGTGGGTGAGTTGGAACGTGGATGAGAGTTTTTTCCAATTTATGGATTTTTTTTTTTTTTTGGTTTTTAAAAAGTCTATAACGGTAAAAAATTGAAACTATGTATAAAGAGGTATTTATGTAAAAACTATTAAATGCAGAAAATTAAAGATTTAATATGCTTGTGATAAAATTGATTTTTTTTTTTTTTTTTTTTTATAGAAATGTAATAATTATTCTATTTAAATAAATACTAAAGTATCTAAACTTTTAAGATAAAAATTATTATTATTTATTTATTTAAGATTAAGACAAAATAAATAATTTATAGTATGAATAATTCTCTATTTGATTGAATGATTTCTGGATGTGATCCCCACAAAATTAAATTTTTACCTAATTTTGTCAAGATTAAAATGAATGGTTAAGATGGAAGGATCATGCATAAAGTTGTTATCAAACCAAAAGTTTAATAGACAAAAAAAGAAGAGAAAAGAAAAAAGAAGAGAGAGAATAAATAGAGTGGCGAATGAGTATTACTCTTTGTTCTCATCCTATGGGTGGTTTTGGTTCCCATTGCTTTGCGTATGTTTATTTCTCATCCTATGATTCATCGCTTTTATTCTTTACACTTGTAAATATTTAGACCAGGGAGATAACGAATTTATCATAAAAGCTCATAAAAAATGGAATTTTTCTAACATTGTTGCTAATAAATCTTAAAGGCCATACAGAAGCTTACTTGGAGAACCAGATGATTTAAGTTAAGTGGAGTAAGCTTAATTGTGAAACATCTACAAGTGACATCGGTAAATTAGGTGTTGTTCGTGACTCCTATACATGATTCATGCAAATTCATAAGGTGTGAGTTCGATAAAAGTGCTCGACCTCAAAGCAATACTCGAAGTACTCAAAGAGATAGAGTGTTGGCCTACTCTTCAGTGGTTGAGTTCGGACATGTCCAAAGTGAATCAGTCTCACTATTCCTAGGGTATTGGAATTGTGTGATTAGTGAGTGGATGCAGTAGAGTGTTAGAAAAAGGCTCAGATAAAAGGTAATCTTCTCTATGCTTATTATTATTATTTTTTTATTATTATAAATGCAAGAGGTTCATGAAGCCCTCACCATACCCATCCCCATGCTCAGCTTTGGAACACTTCTTTACAAAGAGAAGAATAGTGGAGAGAAACTTCTTCCATGGCTTTTCACAATCAAGTAGTGGCAAGGAACTACAAAATTGCATAGGATAGGATAGGATATAATAATGAATAAACCACCTTTCTTCCAAAAACCCAAAACAAAAAAACTTCAAACAAAAGTGTAAAGGTATAATAAATCAGAATAATAACAATAATGAAGAAGCAAGTCATACTAAAAAAGCCAGTTCTGTAATATCTAAATCATATCTCAGCATCAATGTTGGTTCCACTCTGACCAACTGCACTAACAGCTTCTCTCCTAGAACACCCAATGGTAGAGCTGATCTTAACGCATAACTTAAATTCATAAAATCAATCACTACAAAGCAATAAACCATACATACATTCTGCAGTCAGAACCTAACTATTATCATAAACATAACACATTTTCAGCTATATCTATCATTCTAACAAGAAAGATATATATATAGAGGATTAAGAAACTCTGTACCAGAGTTTTGGCTTCTGACACTAGATGATGTTGATTTGTTAGGACCAAAATTTCCATCTCATGCATCAAAATCCTTCCATGTAGACATAGTGCAAACGACTTTCCCGGTTCCAGTTCATCTTTCATTGAAAAAAAGTAGAGGATTTGGAGCAGATCAAAACTCAAAATAGATAAGTAACAGGAGATTACAAATTCAAGCATTAATGAACTCCTCTTATAGTTAACAAATTCAAGCCCAAACTCCATATCATAGCAAGATCTAAGCGGTTCTTTCAAGGTTGGACTCAATGCTTCATGATATGACTTGCAAAACAGAAAACGGTGTCCTTATCAAATTTATCACCAACCACCTATGGATGTTATGGATATGAAGCCCCAGAAAATGTCATCAAATGATTTAATTAATCTGCATTGCTTCTTCATGGTACTTCTTCAAATCAGCATCTAGGTCTTCAGCCGATAACTTCTCACCACGACCTCTGCCGCTTCCACTTCCACGTCCACGCCCTCCTCTTCCAAGACCAAAGCCACGACCTCGTCCACCACCCCGATTTCGGCCCAGTGCACGTCCACTGAAAAAACAAAATAACAGTTTATGGAATGCACCTAGAACGTAGATTAAGAAAATCAATAATACAAAACAAAATTCAAAATCATATTAAACTGTCACCATATTTTTTTTATGATCCGAGAAATTTGGAGCTTTGCTCATCTAAACTCGAGGGCAACCACGCATGTCCCTGAGTTTGGCATCGGGAGATAACATAGAAAACGGAGGCGAAATTTGAGGTCACCTGAGAAATTAATCCCCACAGCAGCCTCAAACCTTAGACCTTAAAGAGAGCACATCCACAAGGCCCAAGCACTCAACCACTACGAAATGTCACCATGTCGGAAAATTGCATTTAAAATTACATAAAACATCACTACCAATTTCATAGTATAGCATCAACAGATGCATATAAAGGACACGGTAATCCATGAAATTGAAATCTAGCCAAGAAAATGCTTGATCATGTACACAACACAATACCATAAACTATTCAAAAGGCAGGAAGAAGTCATGGTAAAAAAAATATAGAAATAAAACAAATAATTGGCAAAATATATACCCTCTCGGAAATCCATTAGGATTCCAAAAATTGGCATTTGAAGGAGCAGGTACAGCAGGTGTAACGATATTTGTTCCCACAAGCTCCAATTTCATGAGCTTTCCATCTAGCTGAACATTGTTGTATCTCTTTATAGCAGCTAGAGCATCAGCTTGTCGTGAAAAAACTACTTCAGCAGTTCCCTAGAAGAACAAAAATCAAAAGTTAAAATATGATTAATTAACTAAAAAAAAAAGAAAAGAAAAGGGAGCCCCAGTTCAAGACCCAGTTGAAATAAACCTTTGATCTCCCACTTTTATCATAGTTGATAGAATACCGTTTTAGATCGCCAACTTCAGAGAAAAGTTCCTGCACATACAAATTTAACCAAGTCTTAGCGAAACAAACAAAAAAAAAGCTCTCATAGTTTCGAATCCTGAAATCGAAACATGAAATACCTTGATGTCCTCGTTGGAAACGCCATAATCCAAATTAGAAACACAGAGCTTGGTGCCAGTTTCGATAGCAGAGGAACGTGCAGGGTGTGAAGAATATGCCGCACCATGATCCACAAACATGTCGTGTGACCAAGCCGTCTGTGGCGCCTAAACCCAAACCCCATGGTTTTGGAAAAGATTAAAACACAAAAAATACCCAAGTCCGATTTGAAAAGAATAAGAAACTGGCAGTAGTAGTAGAATGAGGAAGGTGATGGGAGTAGAGTAAGATTGAGCGAAATCGGGATGTTTAAAACCCTAATCGTTCACCTTTGCTGCTGAATATGGCGTTGCTCTATTGAGATTGCGATTGGGAAAGCGGCGAGAGGGACCTGGTCCGGAAAAAGCAGCTCCGCCACGAGCCCTGAAATTTGAGGATCCGGATTTCTGGTTGTTCTTGATGAGATCGTCTAAGCTCATGTCCAGAGGCTCTGCCATTGTGGTTTGACGGATGGGTCACAGAATCGCAGATTCAAAGAGAAGACGGAATTCTAGGGTTTCTTCGGAACTATGCGATGCTATGAGCAATGAGAAATAAACCGAAGCCAACTTCTATTTTATTTTTTATTTTTTTCCTAATGGATAAATTAACGAAAAAATTAAAGAGAAATTGCTCAACATATACAACTCTAATTAATTTTAAGTAAATGTAAAATATTTATGGAAGTTTTTATATATATTTTTTTTTAAATATTCAACAAATAGATTTTTAATCATTTTAAAAAACAAAACCTTCCATAGAAGGTTTCTAATATTTTTTAGAGAAGATTTTCAAAACCTTCCATATTTGTAAAGGTATTTTAAAATAAATCTAATGTTTTTAACATGGAGATTTTCAAACATGGGTTTTAAATAATTCTAGAATAAATATATTATCTTCAAAGAAAGTTTTGAAAGGTAAGGATATTTTGTATAAATATCTGTATTTTCAAAGTCCAAAAATGTTTTAAAACTATCCTAAACCCTTCTAAAATAAAGAACTTGGACAACGTCGAGAACATCCCTCATCCATTGCCCAAATTTGTGAGAGCATCAACAAGGCCATTTTTTTATCTATCACACAAATTGTAAGAAACAAACTCCAACCCAATTGCAATTTCTAAAACTTCGCCGACCAACATTCCCATCTCAGCTCTATACAACAAACATGTGCGGAGTAAGTTATTAACCCGTTAATTAATTGGCTCAACTTCCAATCTCCAAAAACTCATTTCAATAGCCAAACGAAACTCCTCATAAATTGCAATTGCCTCCACAATCTCTGCGTCAAACAAACCCCCTATTGGCCTACAAACAGAAAACATAAGTTTCCCATGTAATAAAATAACTATTGATCTACAAAATTAATTTTTTATGAATTGTCAATCAAATCCTCAATGGAAGTGAAATGTATTATAAATGTGATGGATTTCTTGCATTCTAATCCGAAATGGAAATAACCAGTTTTGGAATGATTTTCGGTTATAATTGCTGAAATAATCAATGATTCAATTTATGATCCTATTTCAAAGGAGACTGGGGGAGACTTAACAAAAGGAATTTGTTGATACAGTGTGGTTCACTGTTAAAAGGTACTTTGTTAAGAAATTAAGGTGGGGATTTTCAAAACTAAGGAAATTACATCATTTCAGCAATCTCCCGTAATTTTCCCGCACGCCAAAGAGCAATCAACGAATCTCGCAGCCAATATCGAAACACACCAACCGTTCCAATAAACTAGTCTCCTGATAGTTGTTCGAATGGCCTTCCTCACATGCAAGCGCATCCAACAACTGGCCAACACCAAAGTCGAGGAGCAAAAAGAAAAAAGAAAAAAAAAAAAAAAAAGGGCAGACGACTCCTTCATCTTCCTAGCACAGGCGCCGCGGAAACCAAAGGGATGCAGGCAGACTTCTTTGCAGCTCAGCACGGCCTCGTCTGAATCATTGTTCGTGCACACCCTATTCTTCTTTGTCTGGATCGGCCATCATTCAACTCGAACAACATAGCTTCTGAGTTTCATGTTGATTTGTAAAAGTCACAGATCCAATGAATAGTAAAGCTCAGCTTGGCTCACTCAGGGCGAACGATGAAGCTCAGTCAAATGGAGAGGAATGCGATCAAAATCGTTTTTTCTTCGCAAAAGATGGGTGGAGCAGTGAGAGGTCGTGCCGACCTAGGGGGGCGGTAAAAAACGAAGAACCAACAAAGGAACTAGGGGATGATCGAATCCAATCTAACTCTGAAAATATATGAGAGATTATGAAAACTCTACACTTTCACTAAACATATCAACAAAGGAAAAATAATGGATTCTTCTGGGTTAAATAATGACACATGGTAACAAGATCTAAATTCTGCAAGTAATTGATAGCAAAGATCAAATATGAGCGAACCTGCAAATGAGAAATGAGTTAGCCTTGATATATAGCCCAAGCTGCCGTTTAGAAAGAGTAAAATTGAAATAGCAAACAATCAACTCTTTAGTATGATTGGATCTAAAAAAAGGTCAACGTCATCTTAAATGTGCTGTGCCTGATAAAAGAAGATGCATCTCTTGATCAAAATCATGTAGTACATAGGAAGATTTTGCATTGATCCACACGATAAAGCATACAATATAAGTTGGGGGGTGGCAGAAGATTGCTGTTCCAGATGGACATAATTGTAAGAGACAAAACTTAAGAACAACCCAATATGTAATAAAAGCACATTCATAAACCCAGCAATAAATAACACCATTTCACAATGTAACACATACACCAAAAGAAGTTCATAACTCTGAGGCTTCTCATTTAGCACGGCTGTTAAAAACATCAAGACCCATTTCAGTTGGGTCAGTAGCTTGCAGCTCAATTTGAATGCCATCCAATTCCCTCCTAAACTTGTCCTTTGAACTTGCATAGATCATCTTGCTTCTCACCTTCGATATGTCAGGAGACCTTTGGAACAAGAAAAAAACAGAGACAGTCAGTGATGGAAGCTGAAAGACGGAGCTTGGATGAGGAACAGTAACTAGCCAATTTCTATTCCTTTTAACATCATAACATTACCAAGCAATAAAGAAAATTCTGCTCTTTTGAACATTCTCTTTCGTTAGAAACTCAAAATCATAAACCGCATATCGGCATTCATCAGCAGGAAGACAAGCTGTGAAATCTTCATAGCTTTGATTTGGGTCGCCAACCTTTTCGACAATGACTTGCTTTTGCTTCTCTTCAATCTTATATACAATGAATCTGTGGGTTCTCTTAGTCTTCAGCTCCAAGAACTTAAGCTTACAGTCATCATGTACAGCCATACCCGATGCCGCATTAGCCTGGAAAAAATGATTAGGAAGAAAATGAAAATACAATTTAAGAGCATTAGAAGTCAAAAAGCTGAGAACGATAAGAAAAACCAAATGCCTACAAAAGTTCACACTGTGCTTGATCAATATTAAAATAATTCCCCTTTGAGTTAGAGCCTGAACCACCTTGGTTATCACTATGATCTCTACATCGTTTTACAAGTACATTCACACTTTCTCCGTAGTCATTGAAATAACATTCATTCGTTGGCATCCACGAATTTCCTATTGGCAATAGTTTTTTATTTCAATTCTCAAGAAAGCAGATTTAACTTTTGATATTTGATGTAATGTTGAATTCCTAATTCTTCTCTCTATTTCTCCGCGTCAGTTAGAGGCTGATTAGGTTCACTGACCTTGCCGCAAAGCAAGTATCATTGATCTGATATTCAACAATCAAACATACACCCCAATCTACTTCAGAAAATTACCATCCTGACACTACAAGCTAAGGGGATGTTGTTAGCGGTATTGAGGAACTATAAAAAAAATAGTTTTTACAACCTTCTTTAATCAACAAGATCAAAAGAGCTATAGTAATCACTCAAAATAATCACTCATTTCTAACCATCAAAATCATCATTCATTTCTAACCGCTCAATTCTAACCTCTCAAAATATTCACTCATTTCCAATCAATGTCCAAACAAGTTATTGCCAGTCATCACAACGAGCTATTAGATTACTCAAACTCAAATTTTTAATCACTTAAAATAACCTCCAATTTATAATCACTCAAAATAATCACTCTACAATTCCATATCCAAACACCTTCTAAGTATCTCCAGCTTCCAGGGACTACCAAACATCATTAAATCATCAAGAACATCAGAACAAAGCACGACAAAATGGAAACAAACTACGGTAACCAGTAATTAATCCCGATCAAATCCACGAAACGAACTATTTTCCAAGTACAACCGATGATACTGAAATCAATCCTCAACAAAATGGAAGTCAATCAAAACCGATCCAGAGCAAAACGAAAAAAAAAAACTCAAAACGATCTAGATCAGAACAAGAACATAACTCAGATCCACAACACGCAGGCCGGAAAATGAAATCAACTAAGCATCGCAGATAAAAATACATCTAAAAGAAAAGACACAGACTAAAAAAATCAAGAAAACGAGATGATAATCACGAAAGAAAGGTGATGTGTGTAAAGAGACTCACCATGGCTGAAGCTTGAGTGGGTAAAGTGATGCAGAAGATCTAGGTAGACGAACGTAAGATGAGGAAGAACAGTTTCTCTCTCTAGGTCTGTGAAAAGAATTCGCGAAATGTTTTAAGATATTCTTCTCTCTCGCTGTAGGTAAACGGTGGCTTTACTTTTTGCACAATATCATGATGGCGGTCGACAGCGGGTTCCACCAATTAAAGACTAACACGTGTTTCCAATCTAAATGACTGTTTTAGACCTAAAGTAACGTTGCTATTTTTCGTTGCCATGCTTCTTGTGCGCCTCACAGTCTCGAGTTCGAACTGGCCTAGATGCGATTGTATTGAATTTTTTTTTTTTTAGATTAGTGCAATTGTAGGTCGGGATTTGAATCCCTGAACTCTTTTTTTTAATGCTAAGAAAAAAAATTGTATTGCATTTTTTTTATCTCGAGTAAATTAGAGCAATTTTTTTAAGGGAATTTAACATGGATATTCAAGTAGGAAATAATAATTACATTTTCATCTCAAATTGATTTTAATTGCAAAGATATCCAAATGATTTTTTATACATAAATGATTTTAATGTCAATCTCTTTTTTGC
>JBBMEG010000005.1:1250081-1262842 GCA_037832605.1 Cyclanthera cordifolia | reverse complement strand
GTGTCCAAGACGAAGCCATAAACCTCTTTTCCCTTCGGTGTTTGCTTCTTTGGTATTAGAAAGTATGAGATCTATCGTGGGAGATATTGTCAAACACAATAAAATCATTAACAGTACGCTCCCTCAAGATGATACTTATTTTGAGTTCACAAAATTCTGAATCAGATCTCAGTTTCATTTTTATTGGATTGAATATTTGTTTGAGTTTATGAACTTTTGATACGATATTAGATTGTGCCTCTTTTGAAATTTATTTCTTAAAAATTTGGATAATTCCTTCCATGGAAAAATGATTTGCTAAGTTTTAGCATAAATTTTTGTTGAATATATCTTCTCATTGTCTATGTCCCTAATTTCTTCTTCATAAATCTCTTTAGTTAGTATAATATTTTCCTCTAATTTTCCAAAAGGAACAACTCAACAGTTGAGGCATGACAGACTTGAAGCATGCTTCTCGAGATGCCTTAAGTTTGAAATTACTGAAAAATGCTTAAATAGAATATCTGGAACTATTTTGAACTTGAGCTTTAAGGTGTGATATCAAACCTCCACGATCTCATTTAAAGCCAACATAGACATGTTAAGTAAAAAAAGTACCCATACTTGGGTTGGAAGGCTCTGATTGGCCGGTTGTCAAGAACAAAATATTTGCCTTTTATTTTTAGATATGTATGGTGCATGTGTGATATCTAGTCCATTAACTAGCATAGCTCTAAAATTATTCAAACTTGAGTACATAGTTCTATGAACAAATCACTCTTTATATTTCTTTTAAAATTGCTTGAATCATATATATGGGTTCATAAAATCAGTCACATTAATCTGATTTAATACTCTCATACAAAGTTTAAACATAACTTGATTAAAGGAGATCTATATAATAAGAGTAGCTAGCTAGGTTCTAAACATTAACAATAAACGTGTTTCCAAAATCTATAAAGAAAACGCTACACTTTTTCTTTCTTTTGTAAGCTAACTATAAACCCTAATTAATTAGTTTACAGTTAGACTAGAATTAAAGAATAAATTTCAAACTATATTGTTTTTTAGACCATAATTATTAAGGGTGTGTTAGTGACAAAGGAAAATAAGAATAATTATGGGAGGAATGATTAGGGAGAGTGACAAAGTGAATGATTATGAGTAGAATGATTAATTATGTTTGTGGTTAAGAGAATGATTATGAGAAGAATGATTAATTGTATTTGGAGGGAAGAAAATAATAAAATAATAAGTATAATGTGAGTGAAAAATAATTATCAGAAGAATAAAAAATTATTATGGGAAGAATAGAAAGTAGTCATGAAAAGAATAAAAATGTAGCTTTGATATAAGTGATTATGGAGAGAATGATTTTCGGTAGCTCAAACACTAAGGATCATTCTCCTTCTTGTTCTACTTTTTATTAATGGTGGTCCAAACATTACCTTATTGCTTTCGTTTATAACACAACCGATACGTTTGGGCTGATTTTGATGGGATGTTTTCAATTATAACCATCAAGTTCATGAACCAGTAGTTTCAAAAATAAAAGCATAGTTCATGAATCTACAGTCAGCAACTTAATGTAAAAAAAAAAAAAAATCAGCTCAATTTGTACTGTAGCCAAATGAGGTTAGACATATGACACACTCCCACCAAAATTGGAACTATATCACCAATTATTTCTCTGTAAATTTGACTATTATTTGACTATTATTTTCACATCTTGATTCATTTTACTACTGGCCGTCAGCTAACTGGCCAGCTCCAGCGGATATTCTTTAAAAAAAGTTTTTTTTTTTTTTTTTTTTTTTTTTCTGAAAAGCAAACCATTAAACGGATCTTACGTACATACTGGTCAAACTCCACAAGTCTAGAGTGTTACCGTATTGGAAAAAAGAACCACAGCCAACCTAACTCAGCGGCAAAATCTTTCAAATCACACTTCTGGAGACCAAAATTAAATCACAATGATTAATTAGGTCCAGAATAAGAAAATGGATATTGATCCGGAGAATAATAATTATCTGTATTTATGTGAATATAATGATGGCATTTGTGTTTGAGACGAAGAAAATGATTATTGAAAAAACAAAATTATGAGTATATTAACAGTGAAAAATAATTATGTGGAGAATAAAATAATGTCATGAGAAAAGTAAAAAGTTGACTCATAAACTTCGTTGTAATTCTATTTGAATTTTGATCTTCAAATAGATGCAAGTCAACTTTGGCCGAACTATCTTGTGTCAACTCTCTATGTCTTTATTTTCTAGCTAGTTACTTTGTGTATTTCTCATTTCATTACAAATAAGAGAAAAAGAGCGACCGAAAAAGGAAAAAGAGAGGTTTTGATCAGTATCGTCGCGTTTGATTCATTCACTAAGTATAAGTTTGCAATCATTATTGTTTCGAAAGAGAGAAGCCGAGAAGAAATTAGTCTCATCATATATCTGTGTTGAGTACTTTAGACATTCTTTTGTAAATCTCAACCGTTCGTCGAGTGATTTTATTTCAACCAAGTTTTGATGATAGAAATTATTTTTGAAGATCTACAGATTGACAAACCATATTCTATCTTCTAGTGTTGCCTTTTCAGTCCTGCAATTACACATTTCTTCAAAATTTAGAAATTTTTTTATTGTATATAGAACTGAACTTCACCCATATTTTTTATGGCATGTCCTCCAAATCTTCATTTTATATATATATATATATATATATATATATATGGGAAAATTGATGTAGTTAGCATATTTTATAAGCGTTCATTATAATTATAGCACAAATTTTTTTAAAAATTCATATATAACACTTTTTTTCTAAATTTTTTTTTTTGTCCTTCCCTCTCTCACGCATCTTCTTCATCTCTCTGATCTTTTCTTTTCTTTCACACATCTTCTTGTTCATCTCACTTTTTTTTCTGAATTCTTCCTCTTCTCTCAATTTCAATTCTTCCTCTCGATTTCGATTTGTTCCTCTAGATTTTTCAATTCTTTCTTCATCTCCTAGGTTCAATTCAACTTGTTCTTCATTTTTTCCGACGAAAAAATCTTGAAACACATTTCTTTATTTCCAGATCTACAAAGTTAGAGATCTATGTTTGCAAAATCGAGATTGAATCTATGCTAATTTAGTTCCCCTAAAGTTCTCAATCTAATAATTCTTTGTGATTCTGAAGCATATGCAAAAATGAAGTCCAAAATCATGAAGAATATTAGATCAATCGCATGAAAAATGTTGGAAAATTCAAGGAATTGTGCAATTATAAGTTAGGGTAATTTAATGAGTAAGCTTAAAATGGAATTGATCCCATTTTGATTCTCCGTGGAATTTGGGACACTTTCACTGAGATTGGATTATATCAATATCGGTGGGTGGAGGCTTTATAATTTGATAAGAAAGTTGTTCAATCTTTTATTTCATTTTTTATTTTTTATTTTATTTTATTTTGGCGTTTTCCTTTTTGGGAAGGAATGCCCAAAAAATTGTGGCATTTGTTTACTTATTTTATTAAATTAAATACATGTAATGGAATTGAAAAGCTAACCACTATGGTTGGATTAATTAATCTTAAATTTATTTCTTCTCATAGGATTATTGACATCCTCACTTTCCCAAATCTTAATTAACTGGAAAGAAAGTAATTTTATACACACAATTATGTATTCCTGATTTGTTTATACAACGTATGAACTAATGGATATTTTCATTTTATTAATTAATTAACTTGTGTGAATGATCTAATAAATGTCTAATATCTTTGTATGTCTAGGTAGCTAGGCATACATCAACTCATCAAAAACGATTTAAATTACATTTATGATTACATTTTACCTTTGTAATTTGATTCATATACATGCATTCTGTTTAACAAAAATAAATTTGAAAGTGGGTGATTTTTTTTTTTTTTTCTTTAGTATAAATTAGGTGAGGCGGACCACAAACCCTATATAGAGAACCTCTCAAATATATGAGCGTTGAACTGGATACCACTAAACAATAAAACCAATAGGCAATTGGGGCCACTGATCCTTTCGGTAAAGTTGGTGAACGTAAAAGTAGCATCTAAAAGACACTTTGAAGATTTTATATCAAATATTAAGAATAGTTCCTAGTGATAGATAAGATAAATGTATGAGGTTTAATTAAGATCGAAATTCCTTTTTGTACCTTATTATGATTTATATTTTTTATATTTTTTCTTTTTTTTTTTGGATAGAGGGAAGTAAAAAAGAGTGGTAGAGAATTTTTTATGTTCATCTAAAAATTGGAAATATAACACACTTAAACATAAAACAGTAGCTTAGAAAGTGGTGATTAAAATGCATGAAATGCAATAATTAGTAAAAGTCTAAAAGAAAACTCCAAATGCTATACAGGCCAGAGCTTTCCTCTTATCCTCTAACAACACATTAATTATTATTATATAACTTTCTCTATTAACAAATTTAAATGAATCAAATCCTATAGTTTTAAGTTAGAGCAATCGCCTCCCCATGGTCATATATATTCATCGCTGCAAAAAACTTGTTGTCTTCTTCAGCCATCTTCCACGGCGGGTACTCGCCGTACTCCCACGGCAGCGGCGACGCCATCGGACCCCAGCTACACAATTGCTCATCGCAAACTGGCTTTTTAACACTTTGATCATCAATGTCTCTCCAAATATCATCCATTGAGTAAGAATAACCCTTCCCATCCTCCTCCTCAAATAATTTCTTGTGTTGCCCTATATAATCCGACCGATCCCCACCCGTGTCGTAGAAGCTTTGTTCTACGATCTCAATTGTTGGAATGGAGTCATCGGTTGGCGAAGACGACGACGACACTATGACTGCATGATCATGACTTGCAATTTTCTTCTTCTCTTGTGCTACTTTCCTCATGTGAGTTCGCCAAAAATTCTTTATTTCATTATCCGTTCGTCCAGGGAGTTTCCTTGCAATCCTCGACCACCTGAAATGTCAAGCTATATATAAGAACCACTAAAGTTAGACTAAGAATATTAGATAATGAGTAATTTCATCACAAAATTAATTGATGATGAGAGAATTACTCCAGTACCTATCTTATAAGTGATAGCATGTCTCTATTTTTCAATAAGTGATCTTCAACCTACTTTCTCAAAATAATATTATTTTGAGCTAATAAATCTTGAATCATATCACAATTTATTTTATTAAACTATATTACCCTAAATTCTATTATGATGTAATCTCAAAACCAATACTAGAAATAATTCATTTATCTTATAAAGATTATGAGATCTTGAATAGAAAGAAGAAAAGAAAAAGACAATTATTAACGACCTGTTTCCCCATTTGGAGTGAAGGTCGAGAATGAGACGCTCTTCTTGGGGAGTCATTTTACCGCGCTTGAGATCGGGATGGAGGTAATTGACCCAACGGAGACGGCAGCTTTTACCGGTTCTTTTCAAGCCTACAAGGGAGGAGAGGTGATGTGAATTTGAAATAGAAATAGAAAGAAGAGGAGGGGGGGGAGCCATAAAGTTTTGGGGTTTGTGTCCTAATAAAAAGCCTACCTATATGAGTTGAATTTTTCTCCCACCAACCTTCAAACCTGATACTTTGGCGATGAAATCCCATCGCCGATCTCCAAACAAACCAACAAAGCAAACCAAATGGAAATCCTCCTCTTCTGTCCATGGCCCTTTTCTCATATTTTCTTCTAAATGCACCATCCTTTTTTTTCTTTTTTTTTTTCTTTTTTTTTTTTCTTATTTGTTTTTCTCCTATGGGAAATTTTGGGGATGTAGTTAGTGAGATTTATATAATTAGCCTAAGTTTATAAACTGGTGGAAAGCTGTATAGGCATACCATACCCAATTCCTTCTCATTAAAATAATACTATGTGGATTTCACACACCTCTCTCTCTTGTATTGCTTATAATAACGCTCCCTTTCGCTACCTTACAACAAAAACCTAAACTAATTGCAAATATAAAATCAATAAATATATAAATATTTTTAAAATCAATCAATGATTTTTATTGATCTTATATGAGACGAGTCTTGTTAATTAAACACTAATTACAATTTTTTATGCTTCCCTAACTAATTTACAATTATAAAATAAACCGTTTAGTTTTAAGGGTTTTTTTACCGTAACGAGAGTAATACCTTAGCGGCTTTAGTATGCATTCAATTACTTAGAGTCGTGGATTCGAATCTATATTGAAAATTTTATTATGACTTTCAATTAATGAACCTAATGATAGGTCAGTACTAATCTTTCTTCCGTGTGATTAATTCTCAATTAGGAAAACTAAGCTTACCACTAATTGAATGATTATATTGATTGACTTTAATCATTTTTACTAACAATCTGGTCTAAAGAGGCTATTACTCACCGTAAGAATTTATTGATTGAAGCACTACAACAAAAGGCACTATAACAAAATTTGAGTGTTTGTCTTTTATTTTATTGAAGTAATTGATTTTTTGAACTTAGAAAATACTTTTAGTTTTAGATCTAAAAAGAAAGTAGAGAGAGATTTTTAGTTTTAGAAAGTAAATATTGTGTTTATTTATTTATTTGAGGAAAAGTATTTTATTATTTTTAAGGGCAAATAATTAATGTTTTGAGTTTATATAAAGAAAACATTTTTCTCAATTTTTGTAAGTTTTTATATCACATTAGATCGAATCTGTCATTTGGGTGTTAAAGTGTATTACCACCAAACAATAAAATCAACTCGCCACTAATCCATTTGATAATCTTTAATAACATAAGTAAAATTTTCCATTTTTACAAGTACTCATTTGACACCCATCATCCTTTGTCTTCTTCATTGCCCGACCCATACCCCGCTCATCCTTCATCTTTTTCACTGTTTGGCTCAAAACTTGTCGTGTAATTGGTTTTTCCTTGTTGGAAAATGTTGTCATTGGAGATGTCGTTCGAGCCTCTTTTGCAAATGAACCAAGAACATAAGCCTAAAACGACGCAGAATGCCTATACTATCATGATTTTGATAAGTAATTCATAATTATCATGACTTTAATATCTACATTTACTTTCTTGTTTTTTTTACTAAATCAAAATTTAAAATCTAAAAAAAAAAAATAGCTTCGAAATTCTTGTTTTGATCTTTAGAATTTGATTAGAATTCACTTACTTACTTAAGAGAAGACAAAATATATGTAAAAAATTTAGGTAGAAGTAAGTTTAAATTTCAAAAACCAAATAATTATCTAACGATGTCGCGTTTTCTTGGTTACAATTGATGGAATATACATACAAATTTCTTATGTTTTTACAAGATTGATTGATTAACATAAAACTTACAGAGACTCTCAAATAAGTAATTTAAAATTAACAATATGATGATTAATATTACAATCACTTTATAACTTAATTTGATGATTGATATGTTAATTCAATTTTTAGTATTATCAAGGGTAGTGAATTGTCATAATCTTTGAGCGCAGAAGCATCCACTTTACTTTATCCTATATTAATATATAGTTTTAAGAAACTTTGGGATTTTGATTAAGTAAATTATGTAATAAGATTCATATAATCCCGAGAACAAATACAAACCATAGGTTAAAATAATATGGATGTGTCGCAATGTGAAAACAGATATTTTGTCCATTACAACACCCTCTTCTTGTGTTTATCTTAAACAGGTTGTGATATGATGATTTGAAATTTGAAATATTATTAAGAAAAAGACAAATGGAATTAGCTCAGCCACAATTGGATAATAGACTTAAATTTATTTTCCTCCCTCTTTCTCTCTCTCTCTTTCATTCTTCTTTTTTCCTTAAATAGTATACAATTCAGTAGGTGTAAAGAAAAATATATACATAGTTGATGTAATTAAAATTTATTCTAATGTATCGATTTAAATTTTCGAGTTAGATTGTTAATTTAAGATGATTTGACGTGAAATCAGAGTTGGAGATTTTGAATTCGAAATCGTGGCTCTTATACTAATTTGGGATGGTGGAGTTATTCTACTCTTTGAGAGATTAATACAAACAAAAATATTGTGAAGAGAGAGAGTCGGAAATAGAGAATCAAATTCAACTTATTGTTTTTAGTAGAGAGGAGTGGTTAACTATCACTTCTCAAAAAATCACACGTTTGTATTTAGTAGTAAATAATTACTTTTAATCACTCATGATCAAGCTCTCTATTAAACTACTCAATCAATTATCACATCAAACATATCACTCAACTACTACTAACGTCAATCCTCAAACAAGTAATTAATTATTCAACCAATACTAATATCAATCCAAAAAACAAGTAGTTAATCACTCTAAACTACCATTTACTCTTCAACTCTTTTCTACTAAAAATAAACACACCCTAAGAGATTTAAGTTTAAATATTTTGATATCAATTTAGGAACCATCTATTTTATGTTCTTAAAACGAGCATATTTCGATTAATATTTTGATATATTAACAACCACAAGATCTAAGTTTGAATTTTTGATTGTGTGATATTGTGTTGTTTTCTTCTTCCATACTGTTATTCAGTCAAAAGGAAAAGGGGTTGTTTTATTAGCCCATAAATTTGAAATGATTGGCTTTGCTCATTTCCCACTTTTCATGGTCTCCATTAACCCAAAGTTGAGGACAGAACAAAACTATATATCTAATCTAATACATCATTGCATCTAGAAAATCAAGCCTTTCTTGGAATTATTTGTCTTCAAAATTGCAAAAATGAGCAGTATTTGAGGTTTTAAACCTAAATTCTTTAGATGTCCTAATGTTTGAAATATACAAGATATATTTAAGAAGACGTCAATAAAATGATATCACTATAATTTTGAAAAAATCTAAATCTTCTGATTTTTTATTTATATTCCACAAATATATAGTCGATACAATATCAAATCTCAAAAAAAATATTTTAAGAAATCCTTAACGATTATCTTATTAAATTCCAATATCTACTAATATTTAATTGCTAAATTATAAAATATTATAACTATATTTATTCCTAGCAATACTGATGAACTTAATAAATGACGGTAAGAACTCTACGAGTTTTGAGACGGATGCAAGTACCTTCAATATAATGCGGAATCACTATATTAAGCTAAATGACTTCATTACATGTAGGTTTTACCGAATTTCTAATAACAGAAAAGAAAAAAATAATGAATATCAACAGTAACATTCCCATCATTTATAGGTTTGGAAATGTATAGAAAGCTCAACAAATAAATAGCCATACGAAGTTGTGTTTAAGATTTGAGTTCAAGAAGGTGGGAAGAGCATTATTCAGTGTGATTTTAAAGAAGAATACAAATCGTAATAGTAACTTGTTTGGATGAGATATTTAAAGAAGTGGTTGTACAAGTTCATTTTTAACAGTTTCATCTAAATTACTCTAAACAAACACCTTCTAATAATATTAGGTACAATTTAGCAACCAAGAAATTACTATTTCAAATATCAAACATAAAATGTCAAAAAAAATGTTGGATTTTGAAAGAAATTATTTAAAAAGCTAGAAACTTAGCAGGGAAACTGATATTAAAAAAAAATTAGACACACACACCATCCCTCTCCCACCTCCCTTCTATAATCATATATTAAATCATCAATTAACTCAAAATTTGAATTTATAAATTAGCATCAACAAAGCATAATCAATTAATTATTATAAATTTAAAAGGGGTGATCGTACCCAAAGAAGAACAACTTTGTAGAGGAGATAGATTATAAAATATGAGAATTGATCAAATAAAAATGATATATAGAAATTAATTAAGAAAAGAAAAAGAGATATTTATAATGGAGATAAGAGAGAGAGAGAGAGAGAGAGAGTATGGCTGAGTGCCAATGCTTACGAATGCGTAATGGGTTTGAGGTTTGGAGATAAAACGCACACAACAAAAAGCCTTTCTTTTTCATCTCCTAAACCTACTCATAATAATAATATTAATTCATTAATCTAATAAGTCAAAATCCACACTTTTTTTTCCTTAATATTTAATTCATGATTTCATTTCACCCATACAAACACTACATACGACACAAACCATATTCTTCGCCTTAAATCTCAACAAACAACCGTATGTTCATAATTTATGTATAATTTTGGTTATTTTTATTCAATTGTGTTTTTTTTCTCTCTTAATATTCGTGAATATTGTAATCAGTTTAAGCGTTATTTTTGACAATCTTGTTGAAATAATATACTTATGCTTTGATCAATCAATAGTAAGGCTTCGTGCTTTATTTCCTTATACTTTGTGTAGTCTATGATGTCATCCCGACCAACCACGACGTAGGTCTACATATCAAACATGGTTTGATTAGTAAGAATCTATACATTTGGTTTCTCTAGATCCATGTGGTCATTGTCGTTGAAGATAACCCGAAGAAAAGTTTTTTAAGAAAAAAGGTCCGTTGAGAACGAGGTTGGTTTTTCTTTGAGTGCAACATCTCTCCATTAACTCGACTTAGGAACGGTGTTCATAGATTTTTTGGAAGAATACATAATACTAGAGATTTTTTTGCTTCTTTGTTTGTTTTTTTTTTTTTTTTTGGAGTTGGTGGAAACAAACATCGTCGATTTTTTTTAAGAAGAATATGATATATACTATGTTATAGAAGTCGGTATAGACTTCTCGACTTGTGTTTGGTGGAGATGATGATACAGACTTCTCAACTTGTTTTGATGGAAAATTCATTACAAACTTCTTAATTAGCTTGCTTTGGCGAAGAAGATGGTACAAATTAACTTTTTAACTAATTGTTTTGATCATGGAGACTTATTTGCTTTGAATTTTTTTTTTTTATGGAGAAGGATATCATAGTAAACAATTAATATTATTAATGTTAGTTTTTTTCAATCTAAACTAATGATGAAAGAATTAACTTGAACATATGTATACATACACACACCTTCATGGACACACTGGCTGGTGTTATAACTAATACATGACGTCATGACATGAAGGTCTTTAGAGCTTCTGTGAAACACTGCAGCTTTTCACTAAATCATAAGTAGAGCAACACATTCCCTTCTTCGACTACTATATCCATCATGTCACATACAATAAAAGAAGATAGATCGTTGCATTTTGATCCCCTGTACGTCTCATTACATTAAGCATATAACAACAATGTTATCTATTAGTTGAATTGTCAAAAGATATTGTGTGCCCTTCAGCAAAATAATTAATTAGTTTTAGTCACACGGTGAAATGAGCTAGTTAATATATAAGAAAATAAAGAACCTCTTCCAAATATTGGCTAATGGAATTGTCCATTGGCTCATCAACGGCCTCTTGAATGATTTTTTTTTTTATATGAGTACAATTTGTTGATTGACTAATTTTTTGAACATATTCGATTTTTTACGACTATTTTTTAAATATTTGTTGGCCTAATGAACTAACCCACCCATCGAACATGTTCTTGATTTCAAATTAAACGTCTATTAAGAAATACTTACAATTTGTTTCGCTATTTTGATTGTGGTTGGGTCAAAAAACTCCTCATCTTTTTTCCTTTCGTGCTCTTTCCATAAACATGCACAATATGATAAAGCAGCTGCATGTTTCAACTTCTACTATTAACACACATTAATTAGATTCTGTATTAAACCATATAATCATAAATAATATGTTACCAACTAACTATATAGCCAACTTTGCATATCTCTTTCGATAAAGATTATGTTTTGATTTATTTATTTCTCTTCTTCATTTTTTACTTCTCGCTTTGTTTCGGTAACGTATAAAGAAGAAATTAGTAAAGGCTTATATAAACACATTAAATTCAAAAAAAAAAAAAAAATACATTTCACTCACCATACAAACTTCGTCGTAATTATTCAAATCTGCATATTAAAATGTGAGAGTAATCCAAAAAAGGAATCACCAATTTTTAAGTTGATAATATGATCGTATGTTTGATCTATGATTCACCACAAAGGACATATGCATATTAAAGAAAAAGTAACTTTAGTTATTTAGTTATAAGAAAGTATTACAAACCTTAAGAGAAAATCTATACATATGTTACATGTATGCATTCTCAAATCTTCTCTTTAATAACTTCATAAACTACTTTCCGCTCTTTGTAAGATAGATGTATTAGTGTACTAATGCACATTCCAAGATAACTTTGAAATTTAGTGTCGAACTCCCCCTACTTCTTAATCAGCTAAATTATATTGAAGCTATCCACATTTACCAGCAGTCATATCTTGTGCTAACTCACGCATAGTCGTGATGCCCAGTGCAACCATGACTCCAATCAGCATATCGGTTACTACCTCTTTGTTCATCTTTTCACAAAAGAACCATAAGAGTCGAACAACATTTTGAGCTACAAGAGAAAGAATACAAACTAATCTAAAAGTTGCAAACTTGACCAATATAAACTAATATTTAGAAAACAATACAAAACTTTCAAAACAGTTAAGCATACTATGACAATTTACATACTACGACAGTTAAACATACTAGGTAGTTTTCGTTAGAAAACTAAATTAACATTAGAAGCTAAACTAACAAAGAATAAACTTTCAAAACCCCTTAAAACTGAAACTAAGGCATCTTATATGATAGGGTTGTTCACTATAATCTCTAAACCACCTAAACAAGAGAGTATCAAAAAATTAAACAACAAATAGTTTGTTAACTAAGGATGCGAGAGGAGGGGAAAAAGTCTTTTCCTCCTTAGATAAGTAGTAACAAAAACACAAAAAATTGTAAGCATCTATCCGCATAAAATACGATTTTATTCATAGTGAAAATGTGAACTTTTTCTGAC
>JBBMEG010000005.1:1174696-1200916 GCA_037832605.1 Cyclanthera cordifolia | reverse complement strand
TAACCAACATTTTGCCGTAAAGTTGATTTAAAATAATCTCCCAACAATGCATCTATTTTCTACAAACAGCTTATTGAATTGGGTGTCTATATTTTATTCAATATTCAGATTCTGTTGGTTTTTATTCCGATATGTTTGAAAAAGGTTGTATTTTAGTACTAATTGAAAATTATTTCAAGCTTTCTTGTTGATTTATTTAATAAACTATTTAAACAACGTAGAATGCAGATTTGGAATCTGGATTCTTGACCTATTATGTGTATCAAATATGTTTGTCTATACCGTGTTTTATGACCTAGTCTCATGCCACAATTACTACCCAATGAACCGGCGCGGTCATTTTTAAAAAGGTTTATATTTAAAATTTCAAAATCCATGCATTGGAGATATCCATTTTGTCTCACGTCGAAAAAGTTAGAAATTTTCTGTTTCAAGGAAAAAAAAAAAAAAAAAATTTCAACACATTTATATGATATGTGGACTACACTCTAATCCTATAATTTTGAGACAGAAGGTACATACTAAATTTTGAGAAAGATTCTTATAACACATAAAATGTC
Source organism: Cyclanthera cordifolia (assembly GCA_037832605.1). Taxonomy (NCBI): domain Eukaryota; kingdom Viridiplantae; phylum Streptophyta; class Magnoliopsida; order Cucurbitales; family Cucurbitaceae; genus Cyclanthera; species Cyclanthera cordifolia. The sequence continues at coordinate 1,200,356 of JBBMEG010000005.1, read as the reverse complement.
AATTGGAAAAGCTTCCTTATTTACAGGAGAAGCTGCAAAATTAAAAAAAAAACAATAAAATAGAACATAAGAATAAATAGAATTAGTATACCAAATATTTAAAATACTTTTAATCGAGATGCTTTGAAACCAAAATCACAAGCACATTGCTGTCTTGCATCTTTTCATGTGATCATTTATTTTGCCAAAAACTCAACTAAATCTAATATAGAAAATTTTCTAATAAATTTTGTAATAAAGTCTAGAAATAACTTCTAATAATTATCCGAATAAAAAATCTTAGAAAATATCAAATTACTAATGTAAAGTGAAATATTGGGTGTGTTTGGTTTTTGGTAGAAAAAAAAAGAGTGAAGAGGAATGGAGGAATTAATGGTAATTGAATACTTAATTTGGGGATTGATGTTAGTAGCGTGAGGTAATTATTTACTTATTTGAGGATTGATATTAAATAGTGGTTAAGTGATATATATTTGATGTGAAATTTGATAGAATAGTTTGACAGAGAGTTTGTTGGGTAGTTAAGAGTGACTGTTTACCACCAAATACAAACGAGTGACTTTTGAAAAATAGTGATTTACTACGGTTTTTCTACGAAAAACAAACATAGCCTCATAGAGAAAAATGCTTGATATTTTGTTCGATTTCATTTTAATCTTCATCAATATTAGTTGAAGCTACAATGTATAAATCAAGGCAAATGAATACCTTAGCATGTACCTAGGTCGAGTTAAGAGGATTTTATGGACTTATCCAATTTTCGAGTTGAATCCATCAACATGTACAACGCTTTATGTCGATATGGTTATTGACGTTGTCGGGCTATTTGAACACACTAATTTTCAATGAGACTTTAAGTTTCATTTTGATAATATGTGTTTTTTATTTATTATTATTATTTTTTAAAATTAAACTTATAATCCTACTTTCACCTATGACTTACATTCTTATTTTTATCTTTTGTCTATGTTTCAAAAAAACAAAGTCACATTTTAATAACTAATTAAAATAGTTTTTTAAAATTCGATTAGAAATTCAAATGCTTCCTCAGTAATCATCATATTATTGTTTTGTTAAATTCAGAAAAATTAAACTATAGTTTAAAAACTATAGAGAATTAGATTCAATTTATAATTGACCCAAATACATACTATAAACACCCACAAAAATATATAAAAAATAAAATTATATATCTTATTTAATTATAACATGATATGGAAAACTTATACTCCAAATTCTGAGAACACAAAGCAAGAAATGATTAGAAAAAATGAAAACAAATAAAAAAACAAAAACCGTTTTATTAATCCGGAAACAAATTCTTCTAAAGAAGAAAGGACAAAAATTTGAAACTGCTCATCATCAATATAAATTGAGAGTGCATGCAGCCTAAGCTTGAAAGAATTCAACACGCACAAATGGAAATTCTAATGGGTGGAGTTTTGCAAGTGCTTCTTCTTCTGCCGGTAGTAGTGGCGGCTCCGGCGGCGGCGGCGGCGACGGTGTTCAGAGAGTATATAGGAGCGGAGTTCAATGATGTGAAATTCTCCGACGTTCACATAAATCCAAAGGTAGAAGAGTTTCACTTTCTTCTGTCGTTTGCCATTGACTTCGACACTTCCCGCCGTTCTTTCACGAATGGTGTGTTCGACGTTTTCTGGGATTCCCAAAATCTTAGCCCTTCTGCTGTTGCTGCCATTAAAAAGGTAATTCAACCGCCCCTTGTTTATTATTTTAAATCACCATATTAAAAAATAAAATAAAATATAACGCAAGAATTTATGTTACAAAACTTTAAAATTGGACAAAAAAAAATTGCATTAAATTAAGGGAAGATGATCGCAAACGCTATATAGAGGGTACTATATGTTAACACCGAACAAATATATTCTAAAATAATCTTGATTACTAATTCAAATTAGCCCTCCTAATTAAGTCAAGAAGTGATTGGTAATAGTTGGTTAATTTAATATTTTGAATTAGCTATGCTCACATTGATAATTCAATTGCTTTTAAAGAATCTAGCTTATGATTAATAAAATGAAAATTATAATTGGTCAACTCTTATCACAAAATAGTTATAAATATAGATAAATTATAATATAGTTTCATTCATTAATAAATTTTAATATTGTATTATAAATACTAGTATACATAAATATTCATTAATATCAATGTTAAAAAAGAATTTATGATAATACTCATTAATTGAATGTATCTATAATTATTTTCGATTCTTTAATAAATATTCCCAAATTTGACTATGATTTTTTGATTCTTTAATAAAAATTAATTTTGTGGTAAAAAAAGGATCATTCAAACGTGAAAGTGGGTGTAAGTCTTGGAGGAGACAGTGTGGAAAATTCAGGCTTTGTTTATTTCAAACCTTCATCCATAGCTTCATGGGTTTCCAACGCTGAACGTTCACTCACAAAACTCATTAACACATACAATCTCGACGGCATCGACATCGATTACGAACATTTCAAGTCCGATCCGAACACGTTCTCGGAGTGCATCGGGCAGCTGATTGGCAGGCTAAAGAAGAAGGGCATCATCTCATATGCTTCCATTGCCCCATTTGACGATCCTGAAGTTCAAAGCCATTACAAGGAATTGTGGAGAAAATATGGGCACTTAATAGATTATGTTAATTTTCAATTCTATGCCTATGATAAAACCACCACAGTTCCTCAGTTTATCAAACATTTCAAGGAACAACTCTCAAATTATGAAGGTGGTAAGGTTTTAGTGAGCTTGGCTAGCGACGATAGCGGCGGGTTGTTGCCCGAGAACGGGTTTTTTAAGGCGTGTCGGAGGCTTAAAAGGGAGAAACTTCTGCATGGGATATTTGTTTGGTCTGCTGATGATTCTGATGCCAATGGATTTGGCTATGAAAAGAAAGCACAAGCACTTCTAGCAATATCCAACTAGATTCATAAATCTCTCTCTAAGCATTTATTTTTTCATGTCATTTGATATAATTTATGTATTTGATAAGTTTTTTTTTTAAGTTGAACGATTATGGAGTGTGAGATTTTACTATCTACCTTACTTTAAAATGATAATATATATGTTTTATCTATTAAATTATGCTCTAAACTATATAGTTTAAATAGATTAGATTAAGTAATTAATTAGGATTAATGGATCAATTATTTATATAGATTTAAATGAGTCTTGATGATTTGATGTAAACAAGTTTTGATGGTCAGTAAGAAGATATAAGTCATAAACATGCTTACTTCGGATATGAATGAAGTTGTATCTAGTACTTTATTTTAGATTGGTCTAAAATATATCAAAAAAAATTTATATATTCTTGTTCAACTAAAAGCAAGGAACAAGTAATTGATTAAACAAAAAAAAGCGTCATAATAACAAATTTATAATTTAATGTTATTTGATATAAGAATAATGTTGTGATGATAACAATTGGCGGAAAACGTAGAGCTGACTATAATTGTTTTTTTTTTCTTTCTATTTTTATGTGGGCGATATGAAGAAGTCTACTTGTTGAAAATGATCATATAAAGTCATGTTTAGAGCCATAATAATCATAATTCTATCTATCTTTTTTATATATCACACGTCTATCTCGATTCTGTTTGCACTTTAAACATAAAGAAATGTAAAAATAAATGAATAAATAAACATTATAGTCGCATAGATTATAATGCGCACGATTGAACGTTTTAATCTTCATTTCTGCTAAATTTTCTCTACATATTTTGGAGATTAGGTTAAAATTCGCCATGAGAAATTCTTCCGAATCCAATTCCAATGAAAATTTATTATACTCACATTTGGTATTTATCCCACTTAGAAACGTGGAGAATTTTTAATACATTTATATGATACGTGAGATACTGATCAGTTTATTATCCATTGATTTTGAGGCGTCATTTTTATTTTGTTTCTTTTTCCATTTTTTTATAAATCTCAACTACAACCAATGTTTTCTTGTTGATAAATTTTTTATTATAGTTTACTATTCATAAAAAAATATTAATGATCAATTTGGTCTTCAATTAGTTAGTTAATTATTCCACAATAAGATTTATTAAAATAGGTATTTTTATTAAAAATGTCTTTATTTAAAAAGTAAATTTATAGACATTATATATATAGACATATAATTCAAACTACCTAATCATTAACAATAATGTTTTAAATAATATATATTAAAAATAAAATAAAATACAAATAAGGTAGTAGACAAGGATGAACAATTATACTTATCTTTGCCATTTAACTCAGAAGAAAATTTTCACTAATTTGCACATTCTTTTATTCTATGTTTTGTTAGGAGTAAGTCTCTACATGCTCCAACTTTAAGGAGAAAATATCATTACATGACATATTATAATCGAATGAACTACGTATAAGTTTTTGCAAAGAAAAAAACTTCATGAGTGAAAGTTAGCAGATTATTAATGCAACTAAAACATTATCATAACTTTTCCAATGGTTGCAACATGAAAAGGTTTTTGCAAATTTGCCCTTAAATAGTAGGGTTATTTATTTAACTTCCTTGGTTAATAGGCATGTGATGGAGTAGAAGAATTGAGTTTTTTTTTTTTTTTTTTTTCTTTAAAAAATATGAAATCCAACAAACAAAAAAAAGGGCTTTGTATTTTACAAAACCCAAGAGAACTTGGCAGACAAAAAGGACCAAATTAAATGGAAAAGAAAGAAAAAAGAACATTGTAGCAATGGGAGGAGTGGAAATAGTAGGATAATTAGGCATAAAAGTTAGAGAGGGAGCCCTTTTATAATTCATATTAATTAATTTCATTCATTTGGCCTTGTGGTAGAGCTAGCTTAGCTAGGTAGTTCCTTGGTTAAATTAATTTAAGTGTTCCACTACCCATGAATATAAATATGAATATGATTGATGTCAAATCTCTCTAAAAACCAAAAACAAATGACATTTGTCCCACCACCTCCACTTCTTTATACACACATATAGTTTAATGCATCCCCATGTGAGCCTCATACACTTTAATCATAAGTCTCTATTTCACTCACTAATTTAAAATGTGCTTAGGGCTTCTTTTCAAGGACTTCCCTTCTCAAAACATTTAGACGCAATAAGATTTATTATTATTATTGTTATACGAATCTCGTAACCTCATGGTTATTAAGTTATACATGAAGATGTAGATAGAATTCTGCGTTCTGAGTGGTTGAAGCAAATAATGATCTTCTAGACACATTATTTTAATTAAGAAAATAAAAATGAAACTCTCTTTGAGTATTAAAAAAAATGAAGGAAGTGCCTTTGGTTAATGGTAAGTACATCAGTAAATAAAGTGTTTAAAGTCACTTTTGGTATTGTTTGGTTCATCTACCATTGTGTTAAAGTACCCTTTGAGTTGCATTTAATGAAAATGCATGCTTAATTACACCAAAAAATAAGAAGAAAAATCTTAATGCTCAAATTGTTCAAATTTTATATTTTTACAATAGTTCTGAACATCATATATCGACTTTAAATAGTGTTACGTTTTGTGATACCCTAAAAATAGAATTTGTGTGACAGAAATGAGTTTGGTGTGTTAGAGACCTAGATGACTAAGCTTTAATTGAAAATTAGAGTTCGGTAACATTTGGTATTATAGAGTTCACTGTGGAATGACACTGGGACATCAAACAGTTTAAAACATATCTCAACATATTAATTAGATGCAAATATTGGAATGGTAACATGGTTACATGTAAAATGAAAAAAGCATAAAATAATTAATAAAATAAATGATTTAGGGTATCTCGTTGGTTAAACATTGAGATATAGGTTCGATATCTACTCCAAAAAAAAAAAATTCAAAAAAAAGTGTTGTTTAGCCAAAAGATCGACCATATAATTACATTAGGGCTAAACAACGTGATAAAGTTTCTTTTCGTTAGTTATTTTCAGTCTTATATGTTGATGCGGGTTTAACTTTTTAATAGTAAAATCTCTCTCATATTAGTTTCGCTTCGGGGAAAGAATGTAAATTGATATGATATATTGTTTTTCAAAAAAAAGAAATTAATAAAAGAAAAGAAAGAAAAAGTAGGTTTTAAAGTGTTTTTTTTTAAACCAGATTTGAGAAGTTTAGATGCTTGACTTGAAATATCAAATCATGATGATTTTACATTTGAATATCTTTTAAATGACTTGATATATTAATGTATATATGCAAATGGAGGCATGAGGTGCAAAGAGAGGAGGGGACCTTCAAACAGCATCTTTCCCCAACTCACAAAGTAGGCCCATCAAAATCACTCATATCACTTCAATAAACGACTTCTTACATTTCTCTCTCTCTCTTTTCTTTTTTTTAATTTATATGTAGGAAATTTTTCATACATAACAAAAAAATAATAATAATACTTTTTGAAATGAGATTCTAAAAATATTTGGAATGAATCGGTAATTCCACTAATGACCTTTAATCAGTAATGAGTTTTTAATCACATTGTCCAAGAAATGAGAACATCATTCAGAAACTTATTTACAAGTAAACTTTCTATAAATTAACTATGCTTTTTTGTGTATGAGAGGTCATTGGACTTAGCGTAATATAATGTTAGTATGTGTATATGATATGTACATGTACATATGCATATGCACTGTTTTGAGTGTGTCTTTAAGCCCTCACTCTTTTTCTACATTATACGGTAGGATTGATGCAAGCCAAATCATTAGCAACACACAATTCCAATAAATAATTTATTATTCCCATTTTAGGACATTTTAAGAATATAAAACTGAAATTGAATAAGATGAAATATTAGAATTAAATTTACCTTTATTTATTAGAAGTAAATATACATAAAAAATAATAATCATAATAATAAATAGAGGTAGTTGACCCTTGGACAAAATGGTATGACAAAAGAAAAGGAAAGGATGACTCTTTTCAACTTACATTGAAAGGAATAGAGATATGATATATTTGAAAACTTTCAAAGAAAATCGAGTGAGAGACAATAACCTTTTTGTTCTTATAGAGATGCCTTTTTTTAGTCAAAAAGATTGTGCATCACACAAGTCTTTGATGTAGAAATCCAACACTAAATTATAAATTTGATTCTAAAGTTAAGAGCTTAGTTCTTATGATTTTAAAAATTTAGACTTTAGTTTTTATAAACGATTTACATAAATCTACGAATTAATCTCTATAATTTAAAAATTTAGAATTTAGTATTTAATGTTTGATAAAATTTAAAAAATATTTTATGTCGATCATAATTGTTGATGAATAAAATACATAAAAATTAATTATTTATATTTTTAATGATGAGATTATGAGATAAATAATTGATTCGACAAAAAAACGTATAATTCATCTATACTTAATTCACGTACATTTTAGGTTTTATCAAATCATAAAAACTAAATTTTATATTTCTCCAAATTATAATTATTAAATTTGTATTTCTCGAAAGCTTAGAAACTAAAGTATTTTTAAATTTAGAAACTAAATCCTAACTTTCTCCCAACGTATGAATCAAAATTTATAGCTTACTTAAAAAATCATTTTGAGTGTTATAAGTGTTAGTAAAGAAAAGAGATCAATAGTTTGAATCTTTTTGAATGGTCGAAGACAATAAGAAAGCAGAAATAGTCAACCCTCTCTCAAATTTTGATGACATCAGCAGCCACGTCATCTCTCTCTTTTTTTTCTTCTCTACCTATTTAACCCCTATCCCTCATCTCTTCCTTTCATTCACAAACTGCAGAAAAATAGTAATTAACTCCCTTTCCTCCCTCCTTCGCCTCACCATGAACAGCTACTCTGCCGCCGCCGCTGCCGCCACCACCTCCCTCGGACGCGTTTGTTCTCCCGACGTCGTCCTGTCGCTGCCGCCTTTCCCGTCGTTCCCTAATTTCATTCCTTCTCATTCCTTCTCCTCCTCTTCGTCTTCGCTCCTAGCATATAGTCAGCTCCTCGAGAGCGAGCTAGACCCAATGCTAGAGTCTCGTGGTATTTTACCCTCAGAGGTTAGTTATAGTGGTAGCAGTGGACCTTGTAGTAGCTACGGGTCTCCGACATCGCAGCCTAGTACTCTAATGCAACGTAGTGCGAGTAGCCACTCGTTTTGCCAAAAAGGGTTGAGCCATGGACCGGCGGGCTTTCAACTTTCGGCGTCGTTCGACGCGGATGGTCAAGTTAGAAGAGGTTACAGCTCTGATGACTTGCAGGTGAGTTTTTCTCCTCATAGCTGACCGGAAAATGCAAGCTTTTTGCCTTCAAAATTAATGTGTCTCGTTCACTTCACACTATTAGCACTAACTTTTTAAGTATAATTGAAATGAAGTAAATTTCAATCTAGTATTTATATATGTTTCTCAATAAAAATTGTTAATTACATAATCTAATGTTAATTACGATGATGAATATTCTAAAATTCGAATATATCGATAAATTTATTATTTAAGCCTAAAAACAAAATTTATATTTTAAAAGAAATTAAGTAAAACAATACATACGAAAGACATAAACTAAAATTGAGCAGTGTTAGAGAGGTTAAAGGGTTACCATTTTTTTTTTTTTTCCCGTAAAAAGTCGCTTTCAAATTAGGACAGATACCTTCATATCTTGTAAACATAGTCAAACAGCAATTATTTGTCCCACATTTAATAAATAATTTTGCAATATGATCAAATAGTACATCAGTAGATAATATATTTTATTTTATAAATTCAAGTACAAAATTGGCTGAACTTATTAACATGAATATTAATAAAAAATTGAAGGTATAAATATTGTTTATTGATGGAAATAATCAGGGAAGAGCAGAAAGAGCATGCTCGAGTGAAAGCCGTTTGATTATTGAAGGAATGACCAAAGCTTGTCGATATAGTCCTGAAGAAAAGAGAGAAAGAATTGAGAGATACAAAACCAAGAGAACTCAAAGAAATTTTAATAAGAAGATTAAGGTAATCTTTTTTTTTTAATCTCTATTCATCTCTGGTTTTTTAATTAATCATACAAAAATAATAATAATAACAATCCCACTTTCCACATTTTAAGTCAAACATTAATTTCATGAACTAATAAATCAAAAATATAATAATCTCAAAAGAAAAGAAATCATAAATATAATTAGGATTATATCATCGTAACACACACTATGATATAATTATATCGTGATCGACGTACATATATGTACAAAATAATATCATAAACAAAATCATTATCTTACAATTTTATGACCATCAAATTTCACTTTGAAATTAAAATATGTGAGTAAATACTTAGTGCTTTTTTCTTTTCTTTTCCACATGAATATAATTTAGAGAGAGAAGAAAACACGACAAGATATACTTAAATAATTGTGTCATATTGGTTTTTTTTTTTTTAATTTTTTTTTTTAATATACACAAAGTGGAGTAAAAATGATTGTGGATAGGATTACTATTTATATGTAGCTACCAGCAGTGTTGCGTTATTTTTCTACTCCAATCACGTTTTTCAGATTTCTTTAATATTCTATTTTTTTAAAAGAAGCTAATTTGTAAAATTAAAAGTAATATAGTAATGTCTATTATTCTTATAGTGTGTTAGAGTGCATGACGTCTAACCTTAAACTAATTAAATTAATTAAGACATATTTATTTTTTGAATTTTCATGTATTGCAAAAAAAATCAAAAAAATCAAAAAAAAAAAAAAAAAAGTAAATTTCTAAAAATATTTTTTATATAACAGAAAAATGGTAGGTTTTTATAAAAGGATTAAAATGCATTCACTCAATCAGTAATTTTAGTCTTATACTCTTCAATCAGTAGTTCAAGTGATAGTCTTCCATCACTAGTTTAATTGAAAAACTCAATTAATTTCTTGATAGATTCAATCAACTCACTCACCATCTTCAATCAGTTTGTTGAAAGATGTATAAAAATGAAATTTTTAAAAAATGAATGAAAATCTGCTATGTAGAAATTATTTTCTTTAAAATGTTGTAATTAAAATAGTTGAATGAAAAGTTGACCTACGGAGTAATTTGGGATATTTTGTTTGCATCCTAACATTAATTTTATTTTTACTAAATTTAATACTCATTTGAACTTAATAATAAATGAGATAGTTTTTTTTTTTTTTTTTTTTTTTGAGATAATTGTGATGGCATATTAAGTATAGTATGAAATTAGATTTAAAAATTAATTGATCATAATGAAAATACTAAAAAAAAAGTAATAATTGTGGAAAAATTGATGACAGTATGAATGTAGGAAGACATTGGCAGATAGTAGAAGGCGAACGAGAGGAAGATTTGCGAAAAATGAAGAAATTGAAAACAACACTTGGACGACATGGATGATGGAGGAAGATGCACAAGACGACGCCTCTTGGATCTCATTTCTTGATTCCGATTCTGTTAATTAATTCATTTTTCATATTTACATTTACGTCCTTTCAAAATCTACTATTTCCTCACTTTCCATTCTCTGAGGGTTTAGTTTTAATTAAAACATATTGATCTCTTTGTAAATTGAATTGTACTATCAAATGAAATGTCGCTACACATGTACTAGTCTATTGTATAAACATTAAACATATGTCTAGTATCAACCACCATGGTTAGTTAACTAGTTAAAAGAAACAATTAAAAAAATGAAAAAAATGTGATAATTATCTATCTAAGTTTTTTTTTTTTTTTTTTTTTTTTCTTCACTTAATATGAGATTAATTATTTGTCTCGTGAAACTGGTTTGAAATATATATAAAAAAAGAGTGTATATTAAATGTATGAGTTGATTTGGTGGTAGAATTAGATTATTTAAAAAAAAAAAATGTCTTTGTATTTATTTTTTTTTTTAAACATTTTATATAACATTATATTAATTTAGCTTTAAATATAATCTAAATATTTGCCATAGTTGTAGTTTTTGTTGTTAGTTATTTAACATAATACATATAAATTTTTAAAATACGTAAATGATATGAATTTTACATGCGATTATCTCAATAAAAAAAAATAATAATAAAAAAGAAAAAAAGTGTGTGATGACATGCGATTATCTCCAAAAAAAAAATGTGGGTAAGAAATTTAAATCTCTCAATTAATAGACGAACTAAAAAAAATGGTATTATATGATCTATAATTTAAAATAATTAGTTAGAAATAAATTTAAAAGAAAATTAAGCGTGTATAAATATAAATGGATAAATTATAAATTTAGTCCCTATGATTTTCTGAAAGTTAGGACTCTTATGGTTTAGAGAAATATAGAAATTAGTCCCTAAAGTTTGATAAAATTTAAAAAAATTCAATCCTTTGTAATTGTTGATGAATAAATTAGATTTTTTTTTTTTTTTTTGTTTAATAATAAGATTGTGAGATAAATAATTGATTAAACAAAAAACATATAATTCATACATCACATTTACGTACTTAATTCGCCTACAATTTTACTAATAACATGCACTATTTTTTAGGTTTTTTCAAACTATGGAGACTATATTCTATTTATTCAAACTAAAACAACTAAATTTTATATTTCTCCATCAAATTTTATATTTCTCTAAACCATAAAAATTAAAGTCTGATATAAAAGCTAAACTCTAACTTTGATGAAACGGAAATGGATGAATGCAAAGGTCAATATAGTTGAGAAAGAAACAGGAAAGGGCAAAGTGGCGATGATCAAAATCACAATCACATTCACCTGCACAATAAATAAATAAATGAATATGTATATATACACATTATATATATATATATATATTTAAGATATGCTTTCAAATATAGACTTTGCTGCCTAATTCTATGAACTGTTTGACAAAGCAAAATCAAGTGCTCTTTCATTTTCACCTCCCTCCACTTCGATCATTCTCATTTATTCAACGGTCACATCTTTAATTTCATGAAGATTCTACTTTCGGTTTCTTGTTCAATTATTGAAACAAACAATATAAAAAGAAACTTTAATTGTAATGTCATTTGTCAAAACAGCAATAACTCAATGACATTAGCGAATTTCAAAGAACCATGAAATCACGGGTTCGAATCTTTCTATCCTCAATTATTATAATCTCAAAAAAAAAAAAAAAAAATTGTTATGTCATTCAAAACAATTTTGGTAGAAAACTTTAAATATTAATTATTATTAAATTGTAAAACCTATGGGTAATACCTTTATCTATACTTCTTTTAATATGTCTTAAAGCTTATAACACAAGGACAATATTGCTTGATATATTACGACAATGTTAGAAAAGTTGTAAAAATTAAATACTCTTTGATCCATGGGGGAGTTTTTTTTTTTTTTTTTTTTTTTTTGTAGGAGTAATTTATTTAAGAGCAAGTATGTGAGCAATGAATGACTCATTTGGTAACATTTCCGTTTAAAAATAAACTTGCTTCATAATTGAATTACTCAAAGTTATTTCAAATGAGGATTTATTGTCCCATTCTCTCTTTTTTTTAGCGGCTTCTTGTTTTTTTTTGTTTTTTTTTTTTATGTTAGAAATTTTGACATTGATAAAATGATTTTAGCTTTTATTATTCTTGAAAAATCCCCTAATTCTTACTACAAAATAAATATTATTTCATAGAAAAATTGAAAACCTAAAAACAAAAGGGTAAAATAAAATAATGAGTCTACATGACCTCATTCTTAACCTAGGCAAAATAAATCATTCAAAAACATGATATATCAAACAAACATTAAATTATACTTGTCCTATGATTAATAATAAATTAATACTTTTTCTCAAAAAAAAATTAATTAATAATTTTTTACATGTGAGACCCTTTTTAGGCAGAAAAGTCCCACCGCCATGTCTCCAACCATAAGCAGTATCATTCAATCAAATAAAAATTAATTTTTTTAAAAAAAAAATACACACAAAATTTTGTAATAATTACACTTTAAATTTAATCGATTGTTCTCCCTAATTTTAAAAAAATTGGAGATATTTAAAATGTGGTCTTTAACAGTACACTAATAACAATGAAATCCTCTGGTTGGTAGATGAGGTTGGTATGTTCTAAATTATTTTTGATCGTTAATTCAATGCGGTCGTAATTAAGCCAAGAGATTATAATTAAGAAAAAAAGAAAGAGTTAATTTTTTTTTATAGGGTTATTTTTCCTTTTTCCAACTTCACTTAAAATTGTTAATTGTAATATTTAGAAAGTTGTATAAAGAATGGATTCAAATACTTATTTGTGTAATTGTTATAAATTTAATAGTTTTCATGTTATTGAATGATAGCACTGAAGTTGATTAAAAGTTAGAACAAAGCTTTAGATGATTGGCGATGAACTTTAAAGGAAGTGGCCGGCGGGGACGGCGGCGGCGGTGGGCCGTCCACTTTCCCCCTTTAATAAATGGCTTTCTTATTTTTCAATTGAAAATCATAAATGGGCCAATAAAAACCCACTCCCATTTGTTTGGTTTTCTTTACTCATTAGCATCATAATTAAATTCTAATCTTGTGCTTAGGACAGGATCTAGCTCGGCTAATTAAGATTTTTTAATTTACCATCTTCTAACCAATAGTTTAAAGGATTAGAGTAAACTATATCTCTTTTTCAATTCTAAATAATTCTCTTCTTCTTTTTCTTCAATAGCCTTTGTAGTTTGAAAAAAAATATTAAATAAAAGTTTCTCCTTTAATAATTTCTTTTATGACAACCAATATGTGTAGAATTCAACTGGTATAATCTTGTAATATCATAGTCGAGATTAGAGGTTCAATCTCCCTCATTGAAGAAAAAAAAAAAAGAGATTCAACAGGTGAAAAAAAAAAAAGAAGGGTGAAGGATAGAGGTGGCCAACCCTTCAAGTTTTTGGAGGGAATATATGCGGTTCGAAATAGTTTCAAGCATATTGGAGATTCCAAAATTACGATACATCTCTCCTGATTTTGGTGGAGTTCGATGCTACATATGCGATTACAATAATTCATGACGACTCAATAAATTTGATTGAGTTTTATTAACATTATGATTGACACTCGTCGTTTTAGTTCTATATAAGGGATTGTTGACTTCTCTTATTGCATTAAAGATTGTAATTCAGAAACAAATGCTCTTGCTAAGCAAAATTTTGTTGCTTAGTTCTCTGGATAATACTTCTCCTCTGTGAATGATATGTTATTCTTTTTAGAGAGAGATTCTTCTCCTGTTGTTGGTTCCTTAATAAAGAACGATTGTATTGATTTGCTTGGAGGTTATAAAGTTAAAATAAATATTCAATCTAAATATAAACTAAGACTCAATCCAAAAATTAATTAATCCAAAAGACACTACTTCAAGATTTAAATCTCACATTAGAGAATGACCAGAGTACCTCATGAATATAGGTGTGAATGTGATGATTAAGTGTGTATTTTAATATGTGGTTATAATAAGTGTAAGCGTTTGAAATTATATGGTCGTACTGGTTAAAATGAGCAAATAAATCGTGTTTGGATTGTGGTTTTTTATATGAATATATTTTTTTTATTTTTTTTGGATCATTTTGCAAGGTTTTCTTAATTCCAAAGAGAAATAATAGAACTTGAAAGAAATGAGAGATCTTGATTTATAAAATAACAGGGGTTTTTTTTTTTTTTTCTATTTAAAGGTCTAGAATTTGAGAGTTTTTTTCGACTTCTGTAATTTAGTTAGTCTACTCATCGATATAAGTGGTATCCTTAGCACTTGTTCAAACATTGCAACTTGAATTGATCTCAAGCAACTCATAAATCCGCCCAAGTCTAAGTGAGAAAAAATAATGTGGTGGGTTATTTCATTAGTTTTTCAGTAAATTTTCATCATTTTGTTAAATAACTTTATTTGTTGGTTAATATCGAATGTATTGAATACTATTGAATCATAATGAACCCTCTTTATTAGATTCTTAAGAGAACGTTATCCATGGTTTAGACCAGACGACGAGTCTGCTGCTTTCGTGAAATGAATTTCATATGATACAAAAAGAATTATCCACAAGATAGTTAAGATTTTGTTTATTATTGGGCAGAAACTATATATGAATGCCTCTTCTACGAAAAAGTAAACAAAAGAATGACATTAACTTAAGTAACGAAGAACCATATCCTTCAATATTCGCTAATTGGGGAGAGTTGACTAAAAGATGTTCTTAGAAAAGAAAACAATCTAAGTTTACTGTGTTATCAAAAATACTGTTGATGAGAAATGTGAGTTAAAGAAATATGAGTCGTAAAACAAAACCCACTCATTTCTCTACCAAAAATACTACCATCGTTTCACGCTTCACTTTAGACTCTTTTGTCATAGTGAATCATAAATCCCGTCCATACAATCAGGTTTACTCCGATTTCTGCTTCGATGATCTACTTGGGTGAGATGTCCTCAACCCACTTGTAAGCCTTCCCACAAATTTCAGAATCTCGTCGATTATGATCACGGGCAATGCCACAGCCAGAACCAAGAGCCATTCGTTCAAGGAGAGAGGGACAATGCCGAAAATTTGGGCAAGGAATGGCACGTACAGAATCAAGAAATGCAAGCCAAATGAAACAGACATGGCAAGGAGGAGCCATGGGTTAACCCAAGGGGGCATAATCAACAAGCTTCCATCCTCAGAGAGAGCATTGAGGGAATTGAACATCTCGATGGCGACCAAGACGGAGAGTGAAAGAGTCGAGGCCTTGATCTTGCCTGAGCGGAAGTATTCACATGGATCTGAATCAAACTTGAAGACTTGATCCCCAGCCGTAAAGGGCGTCACGGAAAACCCTTCCCAAGACGAGCACTGACCCCAGTTGGCCAGCTGAGAGTAAGACACGAGACTGTGACCATCTCCGGACAGGTCAATGCCCAAGAATGAAGCATGCGTATACCAAATGATAAATACTCCTACGGTAGCTACCCCTACGTAAAGCCCAATCACCTGTGCATTAAGGTTAAAATTTAGCCTTTCATCTTTACGGGGAATGTACAATATGAAGGCATTATACGGTGAGTTAAAGGGAGTACAGATGCAAATACCAAATAGCGGAACAAAATCCAGGCTGTGATCAACGAGTCATCACTTTTTCGTGGCGGTTTCTTCATTATATCAGTATCAGGTGGATTAAATCCCAATGCAGTTGCTGGAGGTCCATCTGTAACAAGATTAACCCAGAGAAGCTGAACAGGGATCATCCCTTCGGGAATACCCAATGCTGCAGTCAAAAATATTGACGCAACCTCGCCAATGTTTGAGGAAATCATGTACCTACAACAGTCATCGTTGGCATTTCAAAGCGATGGTCGACACAATAAATTCAATGAAGACAGGTTGAATTGGAGAAAGTTGAAGCCATTTTAACAGAATCGAAAACTTGCATGCTTTCTCGAGACATTGAAACTTGTAGGTGATAAAAATAGGTGTGCTTGCTCAAGCAGAAGAAAAACCTGATAAAAGCCTTCATATTGTTGTAAATGGATCTGCCTTCACCAACTGCTGCAACTATTGTACTAAAATTGTCGTCTGCAAGAACCATGTCGGAGGCTTCCTTTGCAACCTGGAAAAGTACATGCCATGAGACCGAATGTTAAAAAGACAGACATAGAGGGAATAAAACTTAGTTTTTTTAACAATCCTAGCTGGGGTTAAAGTAGGAAAGCAAAAAAATCACGGTACGTATGACATATCCAACAACTTGATTTTATTTCTGCTTCACAGAATAGACATCGAAGTACCTCTGTCCCAGCAATGCCCATTGCAATCCCGATATCAGCCAACTTTAAAGCAGGTGCATCATTGACACCATCCCCTGTCATTGCAACAACTTCACCATCTTCCTTGAGCAATCTTACTATCTCTTGCTTATGTCTTGGTTCAGCCCTTGAGAAAAGAAGTCCTCCATCTTGTCTTAAATGAAATTTCTGATCCTTCCGGCTCATTGCTATGAATTCTTTTCCTGTTAAACTTCTAGAACGTATAGCTTCATGTTGTCCAAATACACCTATTTCTCGACAAACAGCTTCAGCTGTGTTCTGGTTGTCCCCTGTGATAACCATGACACGAATACCAGCAGCTTTACAGTCTTCAATTGCCTGATGAACCTCTTTTCGAGGAGGATCCTAAAAAATAAATGGTGATGCAATCTCAAGTCAATTAAAAATAAAAATTACAAAACTCTGCTTTGCTTACAATTTACAACTACAAAACATTAATGAATAAATAAATAAAATGATAAGCACACTGAGGCACTCACCCTTAACCCAACAAAGCCAGCAAAAATAAGATTACTTTCAATTGTAGAGTATTTGGACGGGTCAAGTAAAAGCTGATGTGCTGGATGGTCTTCATCACCATTGCTATAAGTGGAAAATTCTGGAAGATCTTCCTTGTATGCAAAACCTAAACACCTTAATGCACTTGATGACATCTCACGCAAGCAACCTAAGAGAAGAGCTTTTGAGTCTGAGTCCAACTTCACAATAGATCCATCGAGCAGTTGAATAAATGAACTTCGTTCCAAAAGATTTTCAACCGCACCCTGCCACAGTTCAGTGAAGCACCATCTTAACCAATGATAATTAACATATCACAACAAGAAGAAAGATTGGTGGATAAAGAGTAGTAGGACTAAATTCATGAGGTTGATTGATATCCCGGGTTACAACCTCACAGGTTATGTTACGATGCACTGTTTTCTTTCATGTGCCACTTTGTAAAAATAATTTAAATGACCTAGTGAAAGTAAAGTAATATGTAGAAGGCAATAGCACATTAACATAAAAAGGAAAAAATAAAGTTAGAAACCAGCAAAGAATATAGAAAAGTAGCAATAAAAACAAAATGTATGACCAAATAAAATATGAACTATGGGGTTATCAGAATATACCTTCACAAGTAATGACGTCTTCCCTGAGCTGGAATTTGTAATAACCCCCATGGATTTACGGTCTCGATCAAACTCTAGAGTAGCAATGCGTTGCTCGTTCTTATTCCAAACTTGGCAGCATCCTTGTTAATCATATCACCATGCCAAAAACATGTCAGAATGGAGATGCATAAGAAAGAAAATGAGACAATAATAAGTAATAACAGTAAAATACTTACGCAGGACATCCCCTTTTGAAGCTGAACTTGAGTCATATCCTTCAGAAAGCCCCATCTTTTCCACAAGAACCTAAACATGCAGATAAAAGAGTCAGTACGAAAGCTTCATAGAATTTTTAGCTTGTTGGTCCTATCAAAAAAAAATGTTAGCTTGTTGGGATCTGCCCTTGCCTTCATGCATCATTACTACTTACTCAAAAATGTTCCTTCTTACTTTATCAACAGGCATATCAATAGAACAACATAGTAATGCCTTATCATAAATGTAAAACATTACGTGGAAACAGCCTACCAGTATAGAAACTAGAAAGAAGTCCATCAGTGGTCACTTAAAGAAGACTTGGAGCTTCCTAGTCATTTCAGATTGTCTTTGCCTCTTTGGTCACGAGTTTAGCTAATTATAATCTATCCAATCAGACACGTCATTATTGGTTTTAAAAGTAAAACCTTTAAGCTTTCAAGGTCATGCATGCCAAGTCACTCTTAGTTTAGATAGTATCCTATAGAATACTGAATGAAAATCCTAAATATCATCTAGGAATTAGCTGAATGACAAAACCATAGCGTCAAAAGATCATGAGATTAGTGTAGGTACCTTCAATGCTGCTTCAGTAGGCATCCCATTCGCTACAAAATGTTGACCAGATTTTTCAACACCTGCATCATTACAGACAGCAGCAATCTTTGCCAACATTTGCAAATTGGCATCAAGTTGGCCTCCAAGCCAACCAATTATTTTTCCATCTAAAGGATCATATGTAGTCCCTTCCACATCAAAGGCTCGTAGAAGACCAACACGAGAACCAAGGGCCACAATTTTTGCTACAGCCATCTGATTAGTTGTTAGAGTACCTGTCTTATCAGAACATATAACAGTTGTACATCCAAGAGTTTCAACACTGGGAAGCTTCCGTACAAGGGCATTCTTTTGGGCCATCTTCCTGGTGCCAAGTGCCAAGCATGTAGTGATGACTGCCGGCAAACCTTCAGGAATTGCAGCTACAGCCAATGCCACAGCAATCTCAAAGTAATAAGTACACTTCTCAAATGAGAACTTGAAATTTGCCGGCCACCCATCAACATATTCCCAAGTGAGGAAGTATTTAACATTAATAAGCCAAACTAGAGCACAGATCACTCCAATTATTGCTGTTAAAAGCTCTCCAAACTCATTCAACTTTTTCTTCAAGGGCGTGTCATCTTCACTCTGGGATGCTTCTTGTATCTGAGAATGCACCTGTCCTAGTTCAGTGTTCATCCCTGTATGGGTAACAATGCAAATACAATTTCCATTCACAACTGTTGTTCCTGCAAAAACCATACACTTTTTCCCTTGTATATCAGTATCTTCCGACACAGCCTTAGCAGTTTTGCTCACTGCTTCACTCTCACCGGTCAAGGACCCTTGCTCAACCCGAAAAGTTGAGCTGATTAAACGCAATACTCGCATGTCAGCAGGCACCTTATCCCCAACTCTGAGCTCCACTATATCTCCAGGCACAAGGTCCTTGGCAACAATTGAAACTCGTTTACCATTTCGTAATACTGAAGCTTGTTCAGACTGAATTTCTTTGAGGGCTTCCAATGCTTTCTCAGCATTGTTCTCTTGCCAAATGCCAACAATGGCATTAACAATCAATATCAAGAAAATAACTAGAGGCTCCACAAATGCTGTAATCTTCATCTCACCTCCTTCCTCGCCATCATACCACGCAAGAACAAAAGATACAACTGCTGCAGCTAATAGAATTCTAACTAATGTGTCATTAAATTGGTCCAAAACCAGTTTCCAGATTGAAGTACCTTCATGCTTCTCCAGTTCATTGAAACCATAGATCTTTCTCTGTTTCTCAATCTCTTCAGAAGATAGTCCGAGATCAGGATTCACTTGGTACTTCTCCACGCATTCTCGAACATCCTTTGCCCAAGCAGGGTAGGCTTCTTTATTCAAGGAGTTGGCAGCAAAAATTTCCTTTTTCCCATCGTTTTCCCCGCCTCTACCCATTTAGATTAGCAAACAGATTGGACGGATAAAGAAATTGAACGGTAGATAAATTTAGCCTGCAAATCGGGGAAAGTAGAAAAGAAGGGGATAATTCAAATAAAATCCAACAACCAATTAACAAATGTCTCAAAACGACAAAATATTTACCAAACCTCAGTTTAATCCACTAAGAAATCAAGAAAGACAAAGATAAATCAGCACCAACAACTCACGCACTTCATATATCCTACTCAAGATCAACTACAGAAATAAACAAATCGCTCAATTCAAACAAAATTAAAACCGTTACGCCACAGATCCGTAAAATTCTACAGTATCTACTCCTTTCCAAAGATCCTCAACAATCAAACAAGATCAAAGCAAAGAAATGAAAACAAAAACAAAATCCAAATCCAAATCAACACAATCAATTCTCTCACAATCACGCAACATAGTTACCAGAATTTCCTTGATCCTTGACGCGAAAGGGATTCGAGTTTCTCTCTTTAAACTGAATTCGACTGAATGAGAGAGAAATGGAGGGAGAGAATCAACGCAATGTGACGCTCCCAATGACGATGAACTGGTGAACAAGAAACCATGGAAAGGAATTGATTATAGGTTAAATATGAAGTGATTCAACTGCGTAATCTCGTGCATCCGCCACTACAAATTTCAAAATGAAACCCGATCTCATTCGGCCACGTTCTTTAATCTGACGGTTTTATACGCTGTGTTGTGAAGGTGTACGATAAGAAAAAGTGGGATCCACATGGAATTCGTTTTCTCGTTATTAAAATAAGAGAAGCCACGAAGCTTCGTGCTAGTTTCTCTTTGTAATACCAGATTCGGAGATTTTGGTTTGAAATTGTATGGAGTGTTTGTTTTTAGTCTTTAGGTAAGGGGAGTTATTATGATTGTTTAGGTATTTTTGTTTTTATAATAGTTCGTTTGTTTGATAGTTTTTGTTGAGTATTTATAATCAAATACTTGTTTGTTTCATGGTTTTGAAAAAATGCTGGTATATAATTGTTTGTTTGTCCGGTGATTTTGTTGTGGATTTCGAAGTAATTAATTGTTTGTATCGTGGTTTTGGTAAAATAATTGTAATAAAAAAATTTGGAATAGTTATTTTCTAGATTCGTGGAGCATTTTTTTAAATCTTTAAACAATCATTTGATAAAATCTAACCACTCGGGTTTAATGAAAACGCACATCCGAGATTTGGTAAAGATACTTTGCTTATATGCCCTCGTAGTTTGAACGAATTCAAATAGAGGGCTTCACTGATTCGTATGTGTACGTCATCATCCACTTGGTGTTTCATTACTGCGTATGAATTCACTCTACTTTTTATACATTTTTCTAAATTTATTTCAAATACTCATAATTATTATTATTTTTTGGTTAAAATATCATTTTGATGGTTAGACTTTTTTCCTAAATTCTATTTTAATTTTTACACTTTAAAAATTTTAATTTTAGTCCATAAACTTTCAAGTTTGTTCCATTTTGGTCCTAAAATTTTTAAATTTGTTCTATTTTGATCTCTAAACTTTTAAAAGTTAAATTTTAGTATTTAGATAAAAAAAAAAAGTTAAATTTAGTTTTTTTTTGTTAAGTTTTCTTAAAAAATATCATATTTTCATATAAACTTTAGAAATAATTCACATATTTTCTTTGCTTTTATTTAAATTATTAACATTATTGAATCAATTTCATTTATATAAATTTTAAATTTATCATAAGGGCCAATTTTAAACTTTAAATTTTATTAAAGTTTATGGACTAAAATTGAAATTTTAAAAATTGATGGATCAAACTAGAACAAATTTTAAAGTTTAAAGACTAAAATTACATTTTTAAAAATTTAGGATCTAAAGTATAATAAATGTAAAAGTTTATCGACTAAAATAGTTTTTTTTGTTTTTGAAAGGAAAATTTAGCTAGAGCTATTAATAATGAATTAAAGATAAAAATAGGATGTATTTCTTTTTTTCTTTTCTTTTTTTTTTTACCAGACAGGTTTGAAATCAAGTTTTTTGAGTTTTAAATTAATGTACCAAATTTATTGCGTAAGAAACAAAACTTAAGTTGCGATGGCTTGGCTTGCAAGGAAAGTCCAACATAAATACACAACAGAAAGAAAACATTACAAGAAAAATCAAAACGGAATCTTCTCTCATATATACTTGTTGTGGGGGCTGTTTGATTGACTATTAAGATGAATGATTAAAATGAAAGTTATTTTAAATTATTAGCTGAAATAATGATTGCAACAAATAGTGATTATTATAAATGATCGATGGCGCAGTGATTTCATTGTTGGGTGTAATCTAGTTTAATACTAGTGTCTAGTACCCATAAATTCCAATACTCAAACCTTTATTAGAATGCAGAGTAGAAACGGTGAGTTTACAAAAACTCTGATGGTTAACAAGACTTAAGATCATTGTATGATTCAGTTTCTGTAACAGAAGCACTGTGCTTAGCTTGATATTGTTCATGATAAGAGCTGAAACAATGAAGCTAGATACTAGCGCGGTGCTGATGAAGCGACTGCTCTCATGTGTTGGGCCTAAGCCGGAGATGCTCGAAGGCTTTTCAGCCGCTCCATCCTTTGAAATCCCTAATTGCAGTCATGTAAGCCGTAAATCGCTTTAATATTACTGCTTGCTTTCTCGGCTCCATACTTCCATTTTCTTCATATTTTCAGTTTTATGGCGTTTATGATCTGTTCATGCTGTGAAGCCAGCAAAATGAACAACCTCATTGACTTTCATTTCTAAGGAAGGTGTCATGGTTGCTGCTCATTCTTTATATGTGTATTTCAATTAATTTTTTTTATCTCTCTTGTAAACTTGGATACCATTTGCCCGTGACTGCAATATCAGGATACAAATCATCGAACTCGATTAACTCGTTCAGCATGACAGTCCGTGATAAAATCATCAAAATCAATCCGTATATGCTTGGCACACTGGTTGGCTTGAGGTGCAGCTGACAGCCAGTTTTGGCATTTGAGACAGGGTCGTAGAGAAAAGTTACCACCAGTTGTGTAGTACAAAGGAATTGAACAAGAAAACACTTTTTTCACTCCACTAAAATAGATGTTTCCACACCCCTGTTCTACAATTCCTCTGCCACATGTTCAGTGTTATTTGGATTCCACGTATTCATTGTTATTTGGATTGAGATTTTAAGAATATTTAGATTCAGTATTTATTTTGAGTATTAATTAAAAGTAATGATTATGGTAAAAAGAAAAAGTTTTTTAAATGTAGTTTTTAAGAGTATTTAAAATTATTATATTTAATGAAGTTTTATTTTGAGTATTTAAAAGTAATGATTGCAATAAAAAATTTGTTTAGGTGTACTTTTTAAGATTATTTAAAATGAGATTTTATTTTGAGTATTTAATAATAATGATTATTAATGCATTAAAAAACTTGTTATGGTGTAGTTTTTAAGAGTAGTTAGAATGAAATTTTATTTTGAGTTTTTAAAAGTAATGGTTAGTAATGGTTATATTGAAACTTTGTTTGGATGTAATTTTTAAGAGTATTTAAAATTAGTATTTAAAATGAAGTTTTATTTTAAGTATTTAGAAGTAATAATTGCAATCAAACACTCATTTCGATGTAGGATTTTTAAGAGTATTTAATAAATACTAATTTGAAATACTAGTCTAAAATCTCATAACAAACATCCCCTAGTGTCAAAATTCCTCATAAGAATTTAATGTTTTTAGAGAGTTATTAAAAGTGTGTTTTTATAATCACTTTATTAAAATCTCATTTAAACGAGTTAATACTACAATTTTTTCTTCATAATTCCTTATTTGTAATCACTTAAATAATCACTCACAATTTTGCAAACAAACACCTCTGCAGATGTTAGAATTAAGATAGCTCAGCAATAAAATGGAAACAATAGTTGGGCTCCATTCCATGTTTATGGGTTTTTTTTGTTGTTAAAATGTCATTTTTGTCCCATGATTTTCATGTTTGTTTCATTTGGATCCTTCAACTTTCAAATATTCCATTTTAGTCCCTTAAATTTCATTTTTCTTCCATTTTGTTCCCTCAATTTCAAATGTCCAATATTAGTCCTCAATTTCAAATGGCTAAAGGATGTCGGGAGCCTTTCGAGGGTCGGCCAAGTAAGTCCGGCCCCTCCAGGGGTCGGCCAAGGATGGCATCGACCCCTTGCAGCCTCGACCTTCTCGGGGTCGACTAAAGAAGGCGAACACCCCTAGGGGATAAGCCATGGAGGTTAAGACTTCTTTGAATGTCGACCATGTGTCCAAGTAACGACTAGATTCGCCGATAACAGTCAAGAGTTACGCTGAAGGTGAATACCCCTCTTAAGGGGGGCAAGACATGAAGATCATTATTGATCGAGTCCAAAACCGATCCCTGGGGGGACGGCCTAAGGCGAACACCCCCTAAGGGGGGAAAGTCGTGGAGGTAGGGCTGCCCTAAGAGCCGGCCGAGTCCAAGTGACAATTGGATCACCGATAACAACCAGAAGTTACATTGAAGGTGAACATCCCTCTTAAAGGGGTAAGCCATGGAGGAGGTCATTATTGATCGAGTCCAAAACCGATCCCCGAGGGGACGATTGAAGCGAACACCTTTCTAAGGGGGAAAGCCGTGGAGGTCAAGTCTCTCATAAGAGCCAACCGAGTCCAAGTGACGATTGAAAGCTGCCGATAACGGCCGGGAGTCACACCGAGAAGTCTGACCACCCCTAGGGGAGACACCCGTGGGAACCAGGCCCCTCGGGGCCTTGCCATGTCAAATCCGGCTCTTCTGGGTCGATCGAAGGCGAACACCCCCTAAAGGTGGGAAAGTCGTGGAGGTCAAGGCTCTTTTAAGAGCCGACCGAGTCCAAGTTAGGTCGTTGCACCTTTAAAAGATAACGCCTTGGAGTTACATCGAGAAGGTCCACACCCTTACAAACCCATGGAAGTGAGGACCTGCAAAGGTTAGCCGAGTTTAAGTAACCCCCAAGATAAGACCGTTACACCTCTTAAGTGTAACGGTCAGAGGTTACGCTGGTGTTAATGCCGGCTTAAATGGCAGTCGTTACAAACGGCTGACCATTAAGTCATCATTAGTGAGCTGCAACGGTTACACTACCTGCTGCTATAAAAGTCAGAACGATTCTCATTTCTCTCGAAGTTGAGTTGCGTTAACAATTTCTAGAAAGCTGCTCTAAGTTCTAAAAACTCTCTCTCTAAACTCTCTCGAAAGATATTATTGACTTTAGCATGGAAGGTCCTGTGGCTTACACCATACCGGTGTGCGTAATTTTTGTTGTTTTGCAGGAAAAATCATCATCGGTAAACAAATTGAACCGTTGATCAAAGTTGACTATTTTTTGGCATCAACATGTATTATGAGTTCGTGCTATGTTTGTTTTGCGCTTGAAGCTGCAAAGTAGTGTACATTCGAAATTAAAACCAGGATCGATTAACGCAGGAAATAAAACATTTGGGACCTTTCAGATATTCATTCTTTTCCACATGGTGTATAAGTTTCCAGTTCAGACCGGAGACACTGTTTTGTTTTACTCTTACATTTACAACAACAAGAAAAATTAATTAAATAGAGTTTGTCGGAATTCATCAAGGCGAACAGAGGTA
>JBBMEG010000005.1:1143306-1168845 GCA_037832605.1 Cyclanthera cordifolia | reverse complement strand
TGGTCAATCCAAGACCTTACTCAGTGCCAAGAAAATTAATCAAACCCAACTCATACAAAGTTATAAACCAATATGTTCTTAAGAATTTGAGGAAGTCCAAAGCTCACATAAACGATGAAGCTTTCTTCTTTGACTTCTCTCTTTTGGAAGAATATGATTGAACAACGAAAAGGAGAAAATGGCTCCGGTGCGATGATATTGATCAAAACCCCTCTTTCTTTTTTCTCTCTCAACGATGATGAATGAAGTGAAAATACACATAATAACTTGGTGGAAAACAAAGAAATAGAGAGTTGACATTGGGTATAGAGTGGTTCGGCAAAAGTTGACTTATATTCATTTTGAAAAGCAAGATTAAAATACAATTACAAGAGAGTTCTCCCAGAGTACAAAAGAAGATTTCTAATTGGAGGATTAATCTACCATCTAGAATTTTGGAAACTACTTGTACATATTCTAACCAAATGCTAATTTCTACCCCTAATAATTGATCTTTATATAAAAGTTATTTATTACAAATTTGTAACTAACTTTATGTTACATAATACAATATATTATTTTTGCCTACAATATTACTAAGATTTTTTAATTCATTCAATTTCAAGTACTAAATGGATACAATATGTATTTAACGTCTGTTATAGAATAATATCTATTAAAAGATAAATCTAATGGTTTTTTTAATTTATGAATTAAAGTGGTTAGATAGTAAAATACGTTGTATGATCTCTTCATTTATGATTAATTACGGGCTATAAATGGAGAGATTTGATAGTTGATTAAATTATCTAGCCAAATGTTAAAAGATAGAATGAAGATAAATTAAGAAAAATTACTCCTCTCTTTCTTCCCATCTAAGTTTTTTAGATTGTCAATTTTGATGTACCCCTCTAACTCAGGAATCATTTAATAACAACAATAAAATTGAATTAGTTTTTAGTACAACGATATCATTATTGAAAGGATCAGTAGCGCATTGGTTTCTTTGATAGTAATCTAGTGCAACGCGTACGTCACAAGTTCGATTTTGCCGTGAGCATAGCTCTAGTGTTGATGTCACAGGAGAGTTAATTGTGTGATGAAACAAGAAGGATAGAATGAAGATATTTAGAAAAACAAAAAATTAATTAATTAATTAATATGATATAATTATAATTATCACTCAAAAAATTGCAATCTACCTAAACAATTTTTTCTAAGCATGTTCTTACCCACTCTTTCAACATACGGATTAATAATTGTTCTTTGATGAAATAGTTTTCTAAGAAAACCCAACGGTTTTGTGGTCAACTTAATTTGTGTTGCGTAACTCAACAGCCGACTGACATACCGGCCACTATTAATTTAAACTGAATTATTGATGCCTATAATTATAATAAAATCTATAATTATTCGCTTTCGCTACTCTCCCAAAGAAAAGTAATAATAATAAATAATAGAGAATTGGGAATTATTAGAAAATTAAAAATATGTACAAAATTCACCGTAATCTAATGGGCTATAAGCATATATTTCAATTATACCCTAAATTATGAAATATTGAGATTCATTATCCTATATTGAAAAAAATAGAGAATCGTCTAAGTATTAATATAAAAAAAATGTGTTACTCATGTCATTGTCAATTAGTTTTGAGGTGCAACCTCAAACTATCTAATGTAGTATCCAAACTCATAAATCCAAACGAGTATGTAGGCCGATAAAATAAAAGTAAAATCTAATTCAAGATTGGTGAGTTCAAGAGAAACACCGTCTTATTATCCTATATTTAAAAAGTGGAGAATCCTGTACTAATAAAAAAAAAAGTGGACTCCGCTCATTGTCAACTGATTTTGAGATAGATGTTCACACTTTCTGATATGGAATTTCCAATTTCATGCTTCTAACTTAAAAAATATTTGGAAAAACAATTGGAAGATAGTAACACCACTTACAGCTCAATCTCAATCATCTGAAAGATTGTTGATATTTTATCTACCTTTCATTCTCAAAACTAATCATCATAAATCAATCGGCATAGCTTTAGAAGAGTGATATTATAAATAGTATAATTCATGTTTTCTTATTTGTATACAAATTTTCCGAGAGGTTTTGAAACCATTGCTTAAAATGAAACTCTTGATTAAAATCTAGCTCAAAATTAGAATTATTTTGTATAATTTAACCTATATAATATTTAGAAAGTACATTCTTTATAATTGTATAGAGATAGCTCAACTACTCAGTTATAAGCTATCACTTAAAATTTTTGAATTCTCTTGCCCCTTCTGTATTGTGATGGTTGTTTTAGTTTAGTCTCTATAGTTTTCAATTTAACCTAATGATACTTTCAATAAATTTAATGATTAATTTAGGGCTAATATACGTTTGGAGAAAAAATAATAATAATAACAACTCCCCCTCCAAGCTTTAGTTTGAGTATCACCATTCAAATGTATTATTAGCCTCCGAAAAAGAGTATTATGCATCTGTGTGTACTCGCATGAAAGCCAGCCCTAAAATACATAAACTTATGGCATTCTGTTCTAGTCAAAGATTAATCTAAAAAAGTAGATTCACTCTAATATCAACCGCATCAAATTAATAAATGGCACTGATACGATTGAAGTCCTTGTTTAAAATGCTAGGGTGCTATTCAGAATTTTTACCATACAGGTGATCGAGTGTTCGATCACATCGTAATGGTCAACTCTGATGATTTCTCGACTTCGCACATGTAGAATTTTTGTCCTATAGCTGTTAGACGATGTGTTGGTACCGAGCTTCTTTTCTGCTCATAGTTAAAGAGAGAATTTAAAGTTTTTCTTGCCCATTTCTAAGGGTGTTTGGTCAGACAACTTGCTGCCATTTGCAAACTTGAACCAGGCGGGGTTCGATTGTACCGTCTAATTATGCAGATAAAACCAGGCCTTTTAAGTGCTGGGATTTGACTCTCCAGGAGCTCCCTTCAGGACAAGGCCTTTAAGTGCTGGAATTTGACTCTCCAAAAACTCCCTTTTGGTCAGTATTCTGTCGGATGAACAGTCGTCTTCCTGAAAAGTTACATGTACAGCAACAGTTATTAGTGATTTATTTTGCAAATGAGTTCTATTCGCCAGGTTAAAAGAAACGTAAATTGTTCCTGTTTTGAGAATATGCCAAAAAAATCAACTAAAAGATAAGAAGATATTTGAATCATAGCATTGCTTTTTACAAAATTATTTACCTAATTGCATAATTTTAATGACAAGAGGACTTCAATCTTCTATAAGACCCCTAATTCTAGTGAATATTCTAGAAATGGCAAATTGGGAAGTTTCCTAGTAATTGGTTAGAGGGTGAGTGATGAGGGATCATTGTGTGGAACAGTGGGTATAAATAATGTAATGCGAGGAGTGGTGAGCAGGTCGGATTTTGGAGGCTAAAGTCATGAAACTTGAAGAAGAGGTTCCGGTGCTCTCGAATTCACCAGTTAGCTTGTTGAAACTTAGAGGAGAGGTTCCGGTGCTCTCGAGTTCACCAGTTAACTTGTTGTTATCCTTTATCTTTTTGTCATTGTTCGTATCTTTAATTCAATTTGTAATACCTTTCTTGTTATGGTTAATAAAGTATTATCTGCTGCTGATTAAAGAGAGTTCATCTCTGTTTTGGCCATTATTTTTCCATATTAATTGTTTATGAGTAATTCTGTGAATTGGTGATAAGAAGTTGGTATTGGATACCTTAAATCTTCCTAGTTCACAATGGCAATTTCTTGCTCTCTTTTTTCAAGTTTAGATATCCTAAATCAAAATGCTAAATCAATAATCTGGGAAGAAAATTTTCCCTTACATCACCGGCAGCAGCTGAAATAAGTGACAGCAGGGTCACTGTTCCAGTTTGGTAATCTGATAAGATCTTGTATGCTGAATCATCCAGTTTATCCTGAAATGTAGCACATAACTTCAGATGAGAGGTAGAACTCAGCAGTCCCACATGAAATTTAAGATTTTATCTCTGCATGGCAACAGATTAATCTAGCCTATCGAAAAGGGGAAATGCAGTCGGTCTCATGACTCACGAGTCAACAGCACATGTACGACCTGAAATCAAGCCAATTTTTTACAAAACAAATACTTTACAAGATGGTGAAACGAAGTAGAAGTAGCTGAGCTGCCAGCCTACCTAGATATATAAGTTGAATTTATCTATTCTTTCCTCTCCAAAGGTTCTGAAATTTGCATTGGTAGATGCAGTGCATCATTGACCAATCAAATACTCATCCTTATCAATTTCAGGCGTAATTGAACTTTTTTTACAGGAAAGCAATTTAACTCTGTAACAAATTATTTTGTACATTATTAACCAGGTATTATTATTAATAAGAGTACACTAGACCTCCTAGCAACTCCAGGTTGAGATGAATTCTCTCAAATTCTGTTCAAATTATTTGAAGGGGGTATCAACCATGATTCCTTGAAAGTTACATGCCAGCTAATATTCAGTGCCGGAAGGAAAAAAACAAGAAAAAAAACTATAGCACAAATATTTCTAAAATCCATCCTGATGTAAAATTCAATCTAAAAAGTGTTTATTTACTAAAAGAAGCCAATCGGGAAAATGATTTTCCCAATCCCATGGCTTGGCTTGATGTCTTCTCTCCTTCCCCTATTTCTGTAGAGCTTTTTTTGGTCTAAACACAAGGCCTCTAATCCCTTAAAAATGAAAAGGCAAAGCAAAGTATGATTTTCAAAACTACACATTCAAACGCTTGGGACTAGTTAGAGTTCTAGCCGCCTTCAGCAGTACCTATAGTTATGGTTGATATTCTTTACATTAAAGCTACACAATTGCAATTAAGCGCCTCAAGGCAAGACTCTAACTTTTAGACTCGAGTCTTCCACCTTTGTTGTATCATAAGAGGCTTGTCCCTACGACTTAAAGAATGACTAGAAGAATAGTATTAATATTTTCAATTCTTTAAAATATAAGAGTTTGAACCATAATAATATGAATTATTACTACCTAGACTTGGTTCATCTTCATGATCACATTCTCAAACATTGCTTTAGACATCCATTTAGATTACATATTTTCTCTTATGGAGGCACATAACCATTTCAAAACCGTCAATTTAGTTTTGATCATTTTTTGATTGATTTTCCTTTATCGTCATCTTTTGGAATTCTTTGTCGTATTCACTGTAGATGCTTGGAGAATTCACTTATGTTTCATTCATCAATGAAATTATTTCTTATTCCAAAAAAACTCAATCCTAGTGTTGGTTTGATGTTTTATGTATTTCTATATAAGTACTATATTTTATCAGACATGTTCACACAAATTTAGAATTTTTAAAATGTTTTTAATTAAAATTGTGGCTTACTCCTCATACCGCCTCGAGGCTTACGCCTCATTTCTCCAAGAGAAAAAATCTCGAGGACGCCCTTGGCCATTTATTAGCTTAAAATACATGATCACAAACTGACGCTAGCATAATGATTGAAGAAAAGGTTTTTAACCCTTAAAAGCCCAATTACTTGTGACTATGTTATCCTATCTTTTAAGAGGTGCTTGTTTGCAAAATTGTGGGGTGATTGTTTTGAGTGATTAGAAATGAGGAGTTATTCTGAATAATTATAAAGAAGAAAATGTTGTATTAGCTCATTTGGATGAGGTTTTTATAGAGTGATTATAAAAATTGATTTTGATAGCTCCTTAAAACTCTCAAACAAACACCTCCCAATAATCGGCAGGAAATTCTTGCAACCTCTTCTAAACCAGACTCTAAAATTTCATCCCTAATGAACATATGAGCAAAATAATGAGTGGTAACTTCATTTGCTCCACAATTACTCTCACAAAAACATTCGGCTATTCCACTAATGAGGCTATAAATTTATGTATCATCTTTTTTTTATCAAATTTTAAGAAAACTTAGTTGATAAAATTAAATTTATCCTAATTTTTAACTAAGCTTTGAGACTGATTGATAATTTAACACAATTCAACGTGGTACCGGAGTAGGAGGTTCTATATTCAAATCTTTGTCGAGCCATTTCCTTGCAAATTAAAATTTAATTTCACTTCTAGGATATTTTTGAAATATCTAATTTCACAGATAAAAGAGTATTGGTTGATATAATTAAATAAACTCCATCTCATCAACTTAAATTTTTTGATTGATAGGTGATTTTACACAATTCAACAAAAACATACCTTCAACCGTGAAATAGCAGCAGAGATTGCCCTTCCAGGTGCTTGAAGAGCTTTATGATGAATCTATCATAAGAAATCTAGATCAACAAGCCATAAGCAGGAAAAAAAAAACAAAGAATCATGTGCGGGTACAATAAAAAAATCAATTAATAGTCAAGCTTCAACCTGTATGAAGAGAAGGGAAACGACTTTCGGTAGAAGAGCAATTGGATCCATTTCAGCAGAAACGTGGGATGTCAAATCCTGGCAATTGATAAAAAAGCAGGAAAAGAATATTTAGTTCTACAGAACCAAGGACCTTCAACTTTCAATTTAATGGAATGTATGTACATAATGTTTATAAAATATCTATAAAATAACTTTAATAATAATAATAATACAAAAAGTGAGACAAAATACGATGATTTACGTGGCTCACTAACAGTGCGTTAGCTACGTCCACGGACAAATAGGATAATTGTTTTATTAAAGAAATAATAAAACAAGAATATCGATCAAACGGGGCTAGGATTTTAAGAGAGTTTATATAGTGCACTCTCATAAAACTCTATTACAGCATATGGTCCAAAATCACAGAAAAGCCCAATTACATATTTAGTCTAGGTTTCGAGAGCGTCGCTCATGAAATCCAACTCGTTGATCAGGCAGTGAGACACCAGACTATGTAAGTTTGGGGCATCATAGTTCCAAGTTGCTTCGTATTTTCAACCAGTCGTGGACTCCAACAATGTTTCAAATATAGTATCTTTGACCTTCAGTAGGGCAGCAACGATAACAACCTAAGCGAGAAAACTAATGTTAAAAAATCCATACAAGAACAAGAATGGTTACTTAACCCAAGGCCTTGAGAACAAGTCTTGTTTTTCCTTTTCATTCTTCTCACAATAATTATATTTCTCAGATTTTTTGCCTTCTTTGTCATATATCGTTTCTTCCTTTACCTGTAAATTTGTTCCCAGCCATCCCTGAGGTTGATCATAATACTCTTTCAGCTTAAAATCTAGAATTGTAACATAGTTCGAGTCTGAAAGCGAAGAAGATCCGTTCTATCGTGAGAAACATTGTATCACAGCCATGATGAGGTTGACCATAATACTTATCCAGCTTCTTCTTTTCTTCCCCTTTTTTTCACATTGCCTACCGATCGTACAGAGCTAACTATGCCCTTTCTTTGGGATTGTTTACCTTGTATGAGGCATTGTTCTGAACCACTTACTTCAAATCAGAGGAATTTCAACTCACCAAGCTCGTATCAAAGGTAGAAGGCTCCCTCCAGCCTTTGTTAGAAGCAACTTGTTTCCACTATTCTTCAAAATAACGCTCAGCACAGAAAATCCAAGGTTCTGGATCGGTGCAAACAGAAACAGACATCTTCAATTTTTTCACAGCAACATTCAACAACCCCACCCATGCTTTTAAAACAGGACAATGTTTTGGGTGTGTTTCCATAAGTTTCCCCAAATTCCAACTTTTAATCATTACTTTGTATCCCTTCATGATCTAATGGAACAATTCTTTTATAACTTCACAAGGTGGGAACAAAATTTCATCCATGTTTTCCTTTAGCCTTTCAATGGCTTGTTCTAATCTAGGTAAACATTGAGAACTTTCATTCATCTTGCCACTTTCCTTCTCGATAGCCTCAAATCTCTTATTCACCTTTTCCATAATTTATTTATTCTTTATTGTTCCCCGTTCTTTATTCATTATTCTTTGTTGTTCCTCGTTCGAGTTGCTAATAATCCCATATCAGCCTCAATTCAAAATACCTGACAAAGAAACTACGACCTTACTTGACAGATATGTTTTATAGATTGTACATATTGTCCTTGAGTTCTAATAAATACCTGATAAAGAAACTATCTAAAACTAACCCTTCTCGATATTAGAAGCAATCTGATTCCCTCTCTGCCCTTGCTTGAATAAACCTTATGGACAGGAGGTCTAACACATATGTCCTCTCAAATCTTATGTTTAAGAACATTTTTGAACACTTAAAAGCAAAGTTGGATTTGATAAACGTAGATAACCCAATTTCAGGGGACTAGAAACCTATCCAAGAAGGTCCACTTGACCAAAGGCCTCATGAACCAAGTTTTAGTTTTTCCATTCTATCCTTCTCTCTCATATATATATTTCACAAATTGCATTACCCCTTTCACATATATTTTCCCTATATTTCCTTGTAAATTTCTTGCCGTTAGCTTTATTGTCTTTTATGTACAGCAATCTTCCCGTAAATCAAGGTTGCAACATTGTTTACTTATTGAATTGAAGATGCTACCATTCCATCGGAATAAGCATCTAAAGAAAATTTCTTAACAAAGTAACATTGATTATATACATAAAATGTTTCAACAAGAACCCTCACTCTTTAAACCAAATGGTTAGCCTGACAAAAACTTTCAGAACTTGGTTGCCACTAGGAAATGAAAACATTTAATTACTAACCTGAGGAAGAGTGTTGGATAATAACACATTTTAACAACTTTATTCTGAATATTGTATGGTTGTCTTTCTTACCTTAGGCTGTTAAAGGAAAATCTTTTTATTATTTTTGTCAGTTATAGATTTGTAAAGTGTAACAATCTTTCCTTCATATCTACTTCTTTCTTGAACTAATTTTTTAAATCTCAGTTACATAACTAACCACTGTTGCACAGTTGCATTAAGAATAAAATTTGTTAGTTGATATAATTAAATTTATCCCAACCTATAAGCTTAAGTTGATTGGTGATTTATATAATTCAACATGATATCAGAGCAGGAGATCCTGAGTTCGAATCGCTGCTGTGTCATTTTCCTCCCCATTTAAAATTAATTTCACTTGTACAATATTTATCAAATTTCTAAGACCTATAAGTTAGAGGAAGTATTAGTTGATATAATTACATTTACTCCAACCTACAAGCTTAAACTTTAGGTTGATTGATCATTTACCTAATTCAACAAAATCATATTTTTAGAAAAATCAATCGCTAACTAAATGAAGTCTATAAGTAAACTTAGGAACCATAAAATAAGAATATAATCTTACAGAAGATATTACCTTCCGATAGGAATGCAGAAGAGTCCTCTCCAATTTCTTGTCGAGTTTTTTTAAGATCATTCCACTGAACCAAATACAGATTCATATGTTCAGCACGGTGCAGAAGTAATTTATGTTCTCAGGACGTAATTACTAAATAAATAAAAAGGGTACCTCTCTTCTACAAAATCGCCTAGTGCATTTATGAAGGTCTCCACCCGCTGTTACAAAGAACATTAAAACTCTGAGTCGTAGCATTCACATGCATAATCCTTACAAATTATTAATAGAACTTATATAGTTAGATGTTCAAATACACTAGCTTCTTCAAGAGATAAGTTGCATTGAACAGTTAAGCTTTATCTAAAATTAAGAGTCAATACTATGATTGATGTCAAAATAATGATTACAGAAAACAAATAATGTGGCAACTATTAACAATCAATAAATGAAGTTTTACTGCTGCAAGAAGAAACTTGAAAAGATAAACAAATTGATTGAAAATATGGGGGAAAAGCAATTCTAATTGTCAAAAATTTATGCACATACATGCCTTCACACACATAGAACTCAACACATGTATGGGCAAATATATAATGCATAAATCAATTGAGTTACGAAGGTGGCAATGCAATATATTTTACTATTCATTTATGGATTATTTTCTGCATCAAAAAATTGTTTGAGAAACAACCTTGATTAATGTGTACAATCTCTAACTTGCAATAGTTTTAAATAACCATAAAAAAGGAAAAAAATAAATAAAAATAGATAAACATAGAGCATATGGAAGCAGAAATATGATATACATTGTCTTCTTTTTTTTTGATAGAAAATATGATATACATTGTCTGCCTAACAGTTGTCAAAAGCGAGGTTTAAAAAGGCTAGTCGCGACTTTGAGGCTTTTTCGCTTGGAGAGGCGAGGTATAAGTCTTGAGGTGATATGAGGCGTAAGCGTCAATTTTAATTAAGAACATTATAAAAATTCTAAATTTGTGTGAACATGTATGATAAAGCATAATAACTATGTGAAAATACATAAAACGTCACACTACCATAAGTGAGTTTCATTAATGAATGAAACATAAGTGAGTTTCTTCAAGCACCTATACTGAATACAACAAAGAACTCTAAAAGGAGATGAGAAAGAAAAATAACCCAGCAAATTATCGTGAACCAAATTATCAACAAATTAAATTGACAGTTACGATTATGTGCCTGAGAATCCATATGAGAAAATATGTAATCTAAGTGGATGACTAAAGCAATGCTTGAAAATGAAATCATGAACCAAGTCTAAGTAGTAA
Source organism: Cyclanthera cordifolia (assembly GCA_037832605.1). Taxonomy (NCBI): domain Eukaryota; kingdom Viridiplantae; phylum Streptophyta; class Magnoliopsida; order Cucurbitales; family Cucurbitaceae; genus Cyclanthera; species Cyclanthera cordifolia. The sequence continues at coordinate 1,158,330 of JBBMEG010000005.1, read as the reverse complement.
TACTTCATATTATTATATTTATGGTTCAAACTCTTATATTTTAAAGAAAAGAAAAAATTAATACTATTTTTCTAGTTATTCTATGAGACGTAGGGACTTTAAGTCTCGGTGAATTATCATACACGCGTAACTCTCTAAGGATGCAACGAAGGCGTAAGACTCGAGGCTAAAATGTTAGAGCCTCGGCTTGAGACAAGCTTCAATATCCTTTTAAAACATGGGTCCAAGGTAAAAGGGCAATTTAAAATGATTCTCAACAAGAGCTTTCTTAGGAGAAAATAATATTGATTACATGTCACAAGAAGCACGATCTTCTTAATAATCAGTGACTTACCTTCCCTTCCAAAGCTTCAGCTAGAGTGACAGCCTTATTTGACAGAAATCCAGGAAAGCTCTTAGCCTGAAATACACAGATACATAATTACGACTGTGAACACATTATTTTGTGAAAATAAGCCCAAGTGTTTTAGAAGTTCCAAAAAAAGAAAAACCCCTAATAATTTGCACTTTTTCAAATGGTTATATCCTGTAAAGGTTTTTCCCTACGATTGTAGTTCTTTCTCCGGTGCTTAGTGAGACTGATTCAGAATTCTGCAATTCTGCAACTTCAATTCCATTTTTCAACTTGTTGTGCAAGTCCTACATTAGAAATCCATAGTTCAAACAAAACTTTATCCCATCATTCACTCTGGATTCAATTGAAGTATTAAAAAGAAAAAAACTAAAACTTCACCAAGTTATAAAAAAGCATATCCACAATTGGTGCAGCTGTTGTTCTTAGCAAATGCCGGTGCAAAATGGCCTACAAGGCATTACCAATATCTCTTTCAAGGTGATACCCAGTTCAAATGCACATCTATTTAGAAGTTATTTACCAAGCATTTTACTTACAGAGATGGATTGATCATCTTCAAACAAATCTAAAGCTTTTTCGAACAGCTGCAAATTTAAGAAAGACTGCATAGAGAAATACAAGCTTATCATACAGTATTTTATGTGCAGTTTTCCAATAATATATCATAAGCTTCTCTAACTTGTTACCTACTAGAAGAAAAAACAATTCAGTGTTCATATCGCCACCAACATATAATAATATAACTTTATTTACCTCGTCAAGTTTCTGTTGGGTATTGTCAAGTAACCGTTTCATTTTCTCTGCATTTTCAGTCAATAATGCTTTCCTTCTCTCCCTCCATGAATTGTTCAGCATAGGTCTAAGATGATTTGCCAAAGGTTGGAGGATTATTGCAGGATCATCTATGCCTAATATAATTTAGTATGTCAGAAGGACTATAATGAATGCAAAATATTATAAAATGTTGAAATACACTGAAAACAAGCTTCAGACCATGTTCCTCAAGATCAGGTATCAGTGTCTTGATCTTTTCAATAACCCATTCTTCAGTTGGGTAATTAATATCGTTCTCTTTGGTTTTAACCGACTCCTTTCTACCCCCTGCTTTAGACTCTGCCACTAGCACAGATGATGTAGCCTTAGATTTCCTCTGGTTTTTCTTGGATTTCGTTGAAAATTCCTGGTCATCTAGAGCACTTTCAGCAGCCGTAGAATGAATATTTCCTGCTGATTTACCCCTTTTTTTCTTTGACTTTTTCTCCATGATCTCTCCAGTTTTACCACTATCATTTCCTGATTCAATTGATTCAGAAAACATGCTTGGATCATTTCGTAGCTTAATACTGCTTAGTGAATCCCCAGAAAAGTTGCCAGAAGAGGAGCCTGAAACATTTATGGTCTCCATCTCCTTCTCCATGCGATCATACAGATCCTGGTTTGTGCAGATACCAAATTGTGTGAAAGACCAATTAAATAAATAAAATCAGAGTTAAACTAGGTTCAAGAGTTCTTTAAATATTACACGAGTTTTATGTTCTTCTCACAAAACATATATCCATTATCTTCTTGGAAAATTGACCACAAATCATATAAGAGGCATAAGAGATAATATAGGTCAAGTCAAAGTCTGATGACAAGACCTACAATGCCACAGACAAAACATGCCTAATGTTCAATGAAGTCCATTCAACCATCAATCTCACATGTTATCATGTAGAAACCATAACCTTGCCCTTCTGCTTCAAACTACCTAGTACTTTACCAGCATGATATAACCTAGCCATCCGGACAAGACTGGTTGACTAATTGAAAGCTACTGCACAACTAACATCTAGTAGTGAATTAAAACTCAAATTCATACATGGGAGGAATCCATAGGTTCTTTTAATGAAAAGGAGGACAACAAAGTTTTAAGAGGAAAGGCCATACCTTGATAAAAATATTGCTGAATATAAATGAATCGCCAAATATGAGGGCTTTATTAGCCTACAACACAAGAGATACATAAAATTCTTATAGTTCCCCATGTAATTTAAATGGGCAATAACACAACTTTTTAATTATACTCACCTTTTGAGCTACCTGAACAGATGGGCAAGATAACAGAATTTTAGATGCATCTTGCGGCTCAAATGATGAAGGAAGTACAAGAAGAGAATTGGTCCTGCACCATTAGAAATGTACGGAAAGCATTGCAAACATTATTCTGAGTAGTGAGTATTGATATTAGAGTATGCACATGATTGTTTACATGAAATGTAAAGTAATCATTAAAGAAAGAGTTATCAATAAAGGAAAATCTATTGTAAGAGATTAATGCCAAGTTCCATTCAGCCCCTTGGGATGGGTATTTACAGGTCAAAATAATATTTTAAAATGAAATAAGCCTCAATTGTTAATGAATAATAGACGCAAAAGACTAAGTTAACTATACTACAACAAGGTAATCCTTACCAGCTACCACGCTCAAGGACATCCTCGACAGTAGAATCCAACATTTCAGTTATTGAAGGGTGAGTGAAAGTAGTACTTAAAGGTATGCCATCAGGATATCTGGACTGGAATGAAGCAAGATCTCTATCATAAGGTTATGAGGTAAGCACAGAAATTGTATTATTTTAAAGCACAAAATCAAAAGATTAAAAAAAAATACCTGCAAGAACTGAATGGGGTTGGGAATTCCAAGTTTTCGCAGAAACTCATAGCTAATAATGGAATTCTGTAATAAATTACAGAATTCACATAAATGAGAACAACATAATATAACTGAGGCAAAATATTTCCCCAAGATCCCCAAGGCCCCGACATTTCCCAGTTTTTGGCTATAGTCACTATTACTTCTTGCAAAAATAGCATATGAATATGCACTACAGAACTTATATTGCAAAGATGAGAATGCTAGACCTAACTACAGTTTATGAATACTGTGCTAAACAAGATTACGCACTCACTAACTAAAAATTTGTATAATCTCTGCATGTGTATTTTAATTAAAAATGACAAACATTTAATAAATAGAAAAAAGATATACCAAAAAAGAACAGAAAGATGAAACCATCTTCCCACTCCAAGCTAAAAGAGAAATATACAATGGTTACCTACTTGACCTTAACTAAAGAGAGTAAATAAAGAAATTCATATAGAAACATGGATGTAAATCAAATCTTTTGCATATGCTTCATCTGTAAGAGAATCATAAAGAAAGTCTACGATTACTCTCAAACAATTTTGATACACAAAATTAATTCTATAAATGAGAAAGAAGCATATATTCATAATCCCGCAACATAAGCACAATAGAAGGATAAGAGTTCCATACCTGCGAAAAGAAAGAATCTACGCATTCTTTTTGAGCAATAGAAAATATCTGCAATATAGTTCACATTAAACCAAGCAACTACATCAGCTTACAAAGAGATAAATGAGGCCTATAAATATCTATAACTGTTGCTGACATATCTATTCTCTAATAAACCCAATTTCTTTATTTCATCTCCTTCTTTGCCAACTCTCTTTTTGAACTTGGAGCTTCGCTCCTAAACCTAGGGATATCCATGCCCGTCCCTAGGCCAGGCACCTGGAGACAACTAAGAAGACGAAGGCGAAATGTGGGGTCGCCTGAGAAATTAATCCTCACAGCGGCCTCGAACCAGAGACTTCAAGAGAGCACACGCTCAAGTCCGTAGCGCTCAACCATTGCGCCATCCCAAGGGAACCCTCTTTGCCAACTCTATTATATCTTTCTCACTCTTGTTTCTTTTTTCTTCTTTTTTTCCCACTATTATAATTACAAATAAGTACTATCATCAGCAGACAAACAACCTACACCTGCTTTACTCATGAAAAAATATGAACAAACTGAACTGCAAACGCTTATTCGATAAGAGAAAAAAAAAATAGTTCGAATAAGCACAAATTGAAATATGAAGATCACATACATTTGGTGTCCAGTGAACACCTGCACGAAGTGATCCAAGGATCTCATTTTCCTTCACAAGTCCATTAAAAAGTGACTGGAAAAATGAAGCATCAACAGCTACACCACTAGCTCCATTAATTCCTTGCAAGAGTTGCTGTAAAGAGTTCCATATTACAGTTAAATTTGTAGGAACGGTAATAGCTCTGGTGGCACCACAAACCATGGCAGAAACCCGCGCAACATATGCTGGAGTATACAGCTGACCACCTTCAAGCCTACCTTTTACCTAAATTTACAAAACCACATTGAAATATTTTCCTTCATATCCTAAATTTGGCTGATCATAATAGTAGAGTAGAAATTACCAGCGTCCCAAGCCGTTGATCCAACATGGATGCAAGCAATTCTGAACCAACTTGCAACTCTGCAGCAATTTCAGCCAAAGCCATTTGACTAGATTCCTGAAGCCGCTCATTTATTTCTTCCGCCACAGAATCCCAATAAGATTGAGATATTACTTCCCCTTGAATCAACATAAGTCGTGAATCGTCTGATATAATCTGCTCAGCTTGCTTCTCGATATAGTATAGATCTACACCAATAGTATCCGCAAGATCTATCAAAGATATGCGTCCTAACTTCTCAATCTCAGCCATAATTTCACGCCTAAGGTGTTCCTGTGGTATTAGAACAGCATAAGTTGCAGTTTGAACTGGAATTGAGGTCCAATAATTACTCCTTCCAGCTAAAATAAATTACAATTTACACATGCATTTGGCTTTCCATTACAACAAAACACATGGTCAAAAACCTACTGCGTACTGGCATGTATCCTACATTTCAAGAACTGGGCAGATTGCTGGGTGAGGAAAAAGTAAACCAAGTAGCTTCAAACTGTACAATTTAGACAAATTGGGTAAATATCAATTATGTTCACCAGTTCAACAGAATCAGATGTATCTGCAATTAGATTGATTGCATTATGCGAATACAAGCAGATGATAAAAGAAAAATATGCGCGATTAGAGAAATACAGTCGTACTGGAGTGATATATTCTTTGCCGGTGACGGTGTGGAGGAGCTCGAAATCAAGGATACGAAGCTCTTGAAGCTTTTGGACCAATTCAACAACGTTTCTATCCGATAATCGTATGCTTGATTTCGCTTGTTGCGCGAATTCGAACTGTCTCTGAAGTTCCAGCAGTTCATCGTCCATGTTGCCTTCGGGATCACAGAGCGCACCAGAAACAGAGGCAAGCACACAGACAAATGGGGTTCGACAAGAGAATTGGAATTGAAAATTTGTTCTTTTCAGTATGCTTACATTTTTTTGCCTATTTGAGATGCGTTTTCAATACCTTCAGTATTGATTTTCAAAAAAAATATATTTTGGCTAAATTATTAAAAAAAATAACTAAATGGCTAAAATACCATTTTGGTATTTTTACATTTCTTTAATTTTCATATTTGTTCAATTTTAATTTAAGTGCGGAGTCAAAACCCACGATCATGAAATTTGTAGAAGAATAGAACAATAGCTGATTACATGTTTCGAAGCCATACTTTTAAAATGAATCAAATATTGTTAACCAACTGATGTATTTAACTCATTTATTTATAGACCGTGTATATTGTATTTATGTGTATTTACTCTACTTTTAATATCTAATATGTTTTTTTACAATATATCTTGTTATTTAAATAATATTATTATTATTATATATATATTATCATAAATATGTGTTTGATCTTTTGATTATTGTTTGTTTAATCAATTATTTTATTTCATTTGATAAACAAAAAAATATGTTTCTTCTATTTTCATATTTATTTTCAAACTATATATAATGAATTTGAAAAAAAAAAATCATTCTTTATATTATGTCTTTTAACAATATTTCTAATTGATTTGATCATCTAATTGTAACAAATTTTAAATATCATAAATAATAATAAAATTGTAAATAAACTTTAAAAATGTTATTTTGTAAATAAGGAAAAAATGTGTTTAATAAAATAAGAAATGAGACTTTAAAAGTGTTATTATTTTTTTAAAACTTGAAAATGTTATTTTATGAAATATTCAATTAAAAATATTATATTAACTATTTTATTTTTTTTATAAAAAAACAAATTTATCGCATCATATCTCATCAATCAACTTTTATTTCATCTCAACTCATCCCAAACGCCAATTTAGTCACACTTCTCATCCCAACTCATCACCCCAAACACCAACTTCCTAACCCTTCTCTTCCCATTTCAACTCATCTCATCTCACATCATCTCATCCTTCTCATTCCAACCTGCTCTATTCAAACGCGCACTTAGTGTTTTTAAAAAAAATTAATGTCGCATGACATAAACAATTGTTATAAATACAAATTTTGTCAATTTAAAGTCATATTTTTTTAATATATGTTTTCAACAAAATTAACATATTTTCAATAAATTTTAAAAATATGTTTACGCATTCCATTTGCTTGTATTAAAATTGTTGTTAAGATTATTAAATCTAATTCCATTAATATAAATTTCAAATTTATGGTAGGTACTAATTTTTAAACGATTTTATTCTATATAATGTTAATTGCAAAATTCATAATGATTTATGTTTATTCAATAACGAGATAAATGAATAAATATATGAATTTTTCAATTCATGGATACACATTAATGCATTAAATTTTATAAGGTTATGAGTATATATATAATAATAAATCGTATATTTTAAATTTTTATTTTATCTAATAAATTAATAAAATTATTAATCAAATATCAACTTACATTTAATTAATAATACACAATGGATACAAAAAATTATGAATAATTTTGAAATGAGGAGTTATTGAGTAGTTGAAATGAGAAGTTATTTGGGTGATTAGAAATGAGGACTTATTTGAATGATTACAAATGATAAATTATTTGAGTGTGGTTACAATACCTCGTTTGGATGTAGTTTTTAGAAGGTGATTCGTAAATTTTTTTTTTTTTTCTAAATACACTTAAATCCACCGTCCAAACATCTCAAGCATCAGTATTTGTTTATTTATATTCCCTTTTATGGAGCTATGGGGTTTTTTGGGTTGATTTTTGTTGAGTTATTTATTTTTGAACAAATTGTATTTGTTTGTTTTGAATTGTCATTTGGTAAAATTTCCATATGGAGTGCATAATTTTCCATCATAAAGCAAAGTACTCTAAATTATAGTATTAATCTTGTTCGTACGTGGATAAACAATAAACTCAATTTAAAAGGGTTATAGGTGGTGAGATTTATTATGCATCTCAAGAAGTTGATCTGAATAAACAATTCAGTTTAAATAAATCACAATGTTATAAAGCAAATACTCCAAATATAGTATAAATTTTGATCATGAACAACAAACTCAATATAAAAGCAATTATAGGCCGTGGAGATTTATTTTTCATCTCAAGAGTTTGATATTAAATTTGTGAAGTTAAATAGTTTAAATAATTCCAAATATAAATCAATCTCTCCTAAATTAAAAATGAGTTAGCATTTGACTCTGAATAAATCTCTACATGAAGCTACCAAAACTTAAGTTTTTCAAACACATTTCAATAATAATCTAGTGTTTTTCATATTCGAAGAGTTGCAATGTTAGTCGTGATTATAAATTTTAAATGTCTAGAGATTAGTTGATCAAATTGTTACATAATTTTTCAAATGTTAACATATGTTTATTCCCATTAATTTTGATGCAGGAAAAAATACACATAGGAGAAAAAGAAAGATTAACCATTTTCGAAGTAAATTTTTTTCAATAGTATGAAAGGTGAACGACATCTTATTCAAACAAAATTTTAATTAGATTTTTCATCCAAAATTTAGCAGTGAGGATATTCTTTAATATTTATAGTCAAAGATATTTTTGAAACAGTAGTACAATGGTCGGGATTAAGTTAGGACGACGGTTAAAGTTAATATCCATTTAATAGACATATATTTAAATTTATTAACTCTAATTTTTGTTATTTAAATTTGTGTATATATTTTAATATGTATCAATATACTATTTTTTTTTTTTTTCATTTACTTCATAAGCAATAATTGAGTTGCGGTAATTTAATTTTTAAAAATAGTTATGGAAAGTTATATAAAAGTTGTTGAGATTTATAATTTTTGTTTTTTTAAACAAAGACTCGTAATGTTGTTGAGAATAGGTTGCCTAATTACATTATAAAGAAAAAATTATAATTTATATTATGATAAAATTGTTTGTACTAATTAAAAAAATATTAATATCTAATTGTTCACGATCTAAAAAAATTATACTAATCATTTGACAACTTGAATAATTGATGGAATTGATATTAAAACATCACTAACGTCATCTTAGCTATGTTTGCTTAAGTACCAACTTCCGATGTATGTTGAACAATTTTGTGTTATTATTTTTAACTAACTTTGTAATATTATTTTAACCATTTGTAAATTTAAATAAAATGTCGTTGAGATAATGACATACTAGTAATCACAAAAGGAATGGAAAATAGTTCCAAGACCGTAGAGAAAAGGAGGCACCTACGTGGGTAACATGCTCCTTTCGACCCTAAATTTGAAAATCCTTAATCGATTATCTCTTCAAAAAAGACAAGAACAAAACTAAAGTATTAAATACCTTTATTAGATAGATGCATACAAAGAGATTTCAGGTCACAAAAGTATTAAAATATTATGTTTATAAAATGAGACGCCATCAATGACTTTTACAATCTGATACTTCAAAGATGTTGAAAACCTTCATTAAAAATGGCAACAAAACGTTCCATTTCACTTCTCTCCTTAACAACACCAATCTCCATTCCAACATCAATTTTCGTACTATCAGTTAAACAAAAAACAACCGGCGAAGATGAAACAATTTCTACTTTCAGTGGCTTTCCCCATCCAAAATCTGCACTATAAACATTAAATCTAGGAGATCCAGCAACAGTAATGGGTTGAACATTAGAATAATCATTACTCTGTTCACTTGAATCCAATTCACATTCGTCTACAGCATTCAAAGCGCCTTTATCCAATTTCCTAATCCCTTTCGAAATCTCCTCAACAGCCACAACCATTCCATTTTCTCCCAACAGCTCACTTCTATCAATACAAAGAATTCCACCGACCAAACAGTTTCCAAAGTAATTTAAAGGCACCGGTGGCTTTAAACGAGACCTCGCATCAGCTGAAAATCCAAACCATAATTTTCCATCTTCTAACCCTTCAAGCTTGGCTGTGCATACACAAAGATAAGCAGTTGTAACTACAAACGAAGATATGTAATTCTCATTGTTTAAAATCCTCTGCTTTAGGTTTTGTATGTTTTTGTGGGTAAGCTCCAATGTGCTTCGAATTAAACCAAGTTGGGTTGTAGGGAGTTGAAGGTTCAAATTCTTCTTATTCATGTCATTCTTGTCCTGCAATGAGATCGCGAAGTTTTTTGTAAGGTTTAGTAGATCGTTAAGTACTGATCTGTCGTAAAATGGCATCTCCTTCAGTTTTGGATTAATATTTGATGAGCCTTCTCTACAAATTCGAGCCCATAACTTCATGAATGAAGTTGAGGTTTTTCCATCAATGATTGCATGGTGGTTCGATATTCCTATGCAAAATCCTCTGTTTTTAAATGTCGTCACCTATATTCATAAATTATTCAATTGTTAATTACATGTGCCGAATACATGAATATAACAAACTCGTGTCATGCTTATTTTCTTCCTGAAGACCCATAACGTTTTTACTTTTATCATTTCAAATATTGTTGATATACATATAATGCACATTGCAGTATTTTATATAATAAGTTACAGTGTTTTTTACAAAATATTATATGTATACATTGTATTTACTTAAAATTTCAGGGATCCTCACATTTTTCTGCTACCTACGATAATCTTCTGTAAAATTATTATTCATGATTTTTATTTTTTCTATACACATGAAATCCCCATTTATTTATTATAGAGTTGAATAAAAAAATATAAAGCTAAAATGAAATAAAAAATAAAGAAAAGGTCGTCTTTTTTTTTCTCTCTTTTTTTTTTTTTGATTGAAACAATTGGAGATGGGGAATTGTGACATATTCCATTTCAGTTTCAAGCTTTGAAAAATTCAGTTTTAGCCCCAAACAATAAAGTTCGTTCCATTTTGGTCCATGTACTATTAAATTTGTTCTATTTTGATCCCCAAATTTATAAAAGTTCAATCTTAATCTTCAACTTTCAAGAAGCCTTAAATTTAGTTCTTGGTTTTTTTTTTTTTTTTTTGTTATTTGTTTTCAAAAATATATATTATCTTTGAAATATGTTTCCATGTTTTATTTACTTGTATTGAAATTATTAATATTATTGAATCAATTCATTAAATTTAAATATATCATAAACATCGATTATAAACTTTTATAAAAGTTTAAAACTAAACTTAACTTTTGAAAGCAAAAAGGAACGAAAGACTACCCAGTTAAGAAAATATTTCACCATTTAATTCTTTTGCATTTCTTTTTCTTATTTCCACATTTTTACAAAAACCTTTTCAATTTTAATTCAATTCATAAAATTTTAAATAATATTAGTTTCAATTAAATAATAATTAGTTATGAAATAAAAAATTTCCATCAAAACTTTATTTCATATACATGCAATAAATAAATAAAATATAAATAATATAATATAATATGTAAATAACGGGAGAAAGAGGTGAGAAAGGAGAATGAGGGATGGAGAATATTTCTCATCCTTTCCCATTTAATTTGCAGAAAATTTTGTATACACTCTCATTCACTGCCTAATTAAAGATATGGAAAATATAGATATCTTTATGCATATATGCAAGAGAGAATACTTTCTTACATTGAGGGGTGTTTGGATATGGAGGAGAAAGTAAAGGAGAGGCTGAATTTTTTGTTTAATTTTGGTAGATCACAACTACTTCTCACCTCTTCCTTCATGTCTAACCAACATCCCTCAATATCTCAGATTCCTTCTAAAATGATAATCTTCTCTTCTAAACTAAAATAAAATTTTAAAAAAATTAAATTAAATCACTAATTTTCAAATAAATATTTTATATTTTGAAAAACGGGTCAATTTTCGCTCCCAACAATAAAATAATTTGAATTAGAAAAAGAAATGAAAATAAAATGGGGCTGTGAGTGTGCCGCACATGTTAGGTATCAACGGATTATGCTGCACGCAAGTTTCCCCTATGAAAGAAAACAAAAATTAGGGTTTAGTTACATTACCTGAAGAGTAATAACAGCAGCACGATTGTGACAGACAGGCAAGTTGGGGACAAGAGGACGAAATTCAGATTCGTCACGAAATCCATTACCAGAAAGATGGTTGAAGTCGGCGTCGGACTCCGCCACCGTCAGCATAACGCCGTCGACGCCGGCGACATACTCAACGGTGGGTATGTCCTCAGTCCACACCAGGTTGCCTGCGAGAGGAAGATAACACCCTAGAGCCACCGAGAGAGAGGATTTGAGCTTCGGAACGATGTCGTCCGCAAAAGAGATCGTATGATCGTTGTTACAGGGTAGTTCATAGAAGAATAGCCGTTGGATTGGATGACACCTCAGCCATAAAAGATCGAAGAAGGTCAGAGGCAGAGACGTCGGCGGCGACGCCTCACGGGGACCCTCAGGCGGCTGAGGAGCCACTTTACAAACCTCTATTACCTTCACGGATGGAGGATTGTCCATTGGATCAAATCTGTCTAATTCCTCCCAAAGTGTTGAACTTGTGTGGTTATTTAAAGTCTAGAGAAAACGAATTGGGTTTTTTTGTTTTAATTTATTTATACTTTGAAGTTCATGACAAATTGGCTTTTCGTACGTCTTTTGTTTGGACTCTTTCTCTCCGAATTTGATCTCGGGGTTGAGGAGAAGAGAGAGAAGAGATAGAGAAATAGGGGAAAGTGGAGTGATTTAATTATAAATTTCATTGTTTGAATTGAATTGAGACTTTAATAATATTTAATATTAGTATTTAGAAGTATAAAATAAAGACAAATTGTTTGGATATAGTTTTTAAGAATATTTAAAATGAAAATTTTGATGTAATGCTTAGTAATAATTGCAATTAAACGTTTGTTTTTATATAGTTTTTAAGAGTACAAAAAATTAGTATTTATAATGAAAATTTGTTTGGAGAATACAAAAGTAATGATTACGGTCAAAATCTTGTTTTGATGTTCTTTTTAAAAGCATAAAATTAGTATTTATAATGAAGATTTATTTTGAGTATTGAAAAGTAATGATTGCAGTCAAAATCTTATTTGGACACAATTTTTTTAAGAGAATTTGGCAAATACTAATTTGAAATGCTACTTTAAAATCTCATAACAAACACCCCTATGACCTTGAGAGATATATAATCTAGTCTCTAAAATTTGAGGAAGAAAAAATTAATTTCAATGATTTGATAAAACTTAAAAAATAGTTCATGTCACTCGTATATTGTAGACGAATTAAATACGTTTATATAAATTTGATTTTATGAAATAATGCATTTTCTTCACAAAAAATTACTTATGATTAAACTATTTTTTATATGTTATTAAAATTTAGGGTGTTTTTGGGCGAAGAGGACTAAAAATGATTATGGAAGGAATGAGAATTAAGGCGGTAAGAAGAAATGGAATGAAGAGATAATGATTATTTGTGTTTAGGGTGAATGGAATGATTATAAGGATAATTTTTTTTTTTTTTTTTTTGAAGGGAGGGATAATAAAGAAAATAAAACAATAAATTTGATGTGAGTGAATAATAGTTATACAATAATATAAAGTTGCTATGAAAGTAATAAAAAGTAGCATAACAAAAATGTGGTTACATTAAAAATAACTATTGGTGGCTCAAATATTGGTAATCATCTCTTCTCATTCAGTCTCTTTATATTAGGTGGCTCAAACAAATTCTTAGAGACTATATTTTAATTTTTCAAATTACAAGAACTAAATTTTAAATTTTTCCACGACTAAAATCTAAATTTTTATATCACACAGACATTTTTTATTTTGTTTTAAATTATATAAAATAAATTTATAATTTACTATTAAATTTATTAAATACTTTTATTGAGATTAATGTAAAAAATAAAAAGGCAAAAACTTTACTTATTTGGACAATGATGGACTCAATTATTGATGCACTAACATGGTTGAAAAAACTGGTCGGAGGTATATATATTTATGAATAAATTATATAATTGTGTATGTTTAATAATTGCATTTTCAAAACCCAAATTTTTCATAATAAAGTTATTTAGAAATAAATTATTTGTTTTAGAGCATAAAAAAGAGAGAGAGAGAGAGAGAGGGAGACACACAAGGGTGTTTGTTAAGTAGTATTACAAAAAAAATTTGGACTTCAGATTTAGCAAAAATTTGTTTGTATAAACTAAAAATTGAGCACTTACAAATTCATTACAAACTCTCAAATAAATCATCAAGTTTGTTTTTTAAAAGTCCCATAAAAACCACACTTTGACTCACTTATGACTACTCTGCTAAAAACATCATTCAAACAAGCAATTATCTCGAAACTCACACAAAAACACAATACAAATAAATAAACATATACAAACTTATTTTCAAAAATCATTAAACAAACAAACATTTATTTATTAACATTCGACTAAAATAATTAAATAATAAATTAAAAAAATTTATAAACAATCAAAGAAACTTGCAGTAAATAAACACTCAACTAATTCAGAATCAAACACTCGTACAAGCTTTTAATGTCTTACGCGGACGTGACGGGAGCAGGTAGAGGTGTTGCCGAAAGAGGTTAGAAAAATTCAATTTGAGCCCAAACGGTTCAAGCACGTCTCCGTCCTTATTTTACAGCAATTTAGATAGTGGCTGCTGTCCCATCCACGTATTACTTTCCTATTTGTTGATTTTACTTTTCTTTTTTTTTTCAATTCTTACTTTTTCACAAGTTTTAATTTAATACCAATTAAACTAATCCTTTAATCCTTCTTTGCTGGACCAGTTAAATTAACTTTCACAGTTTTTTTTTAATACAAACTTTCTTTAACATTTTACAAATCGTCATAGTAATCTTTTTATATTATCTATTTCGTTTTCCAAAGTTCTCTCTAATCAAGTTTTCAAACATTTTATTTAAATTTTAAATTTAGATTTAAATTTTTATTTTTATTTTATACTCATCTTAACCTGGAATTAATATTAAGTATATTATACGATTTTAAAATATCATTCTATAAATTACCATTTATTAAATTTCTACAAATAAACAATTATTTTCATGATTTTAAATTATTAATTTATTACAGTTTTTGTGTACTTGGTGGAGGATTTAAACGATATTTTTCTTCATTTTGTTTTTTCAATTAAATGGTAAACATTCATTTTATTACTATTCTATCCTGAGTTAAAAATTGATATATAATAAGAATAAAAACTGAAAATTGATAATTTATTTCTGATTTTGTTAATATCATAAAATATTAGTTCTATTTTGTTAATCTTCTAAAATATATGTTTTATTTTGGAAATGATGTAAAAGACAAGCAAACATAAAATTATTATAGTTCTTGACATACTTTACATCATTATATACATACACACACACACATATATATATATGTGTGTGTGTATATATATATATATATTAATACATAATTACATTTTAAATAGATATCAAATTTTAATACTTTCCATAATTAGTTATTACATAATTTCAATAATTATAACTAAAAAATT
>JBBMEG010000005.1:1091277-1123932 GCA_037832605.1 Cyclanthera cordifolia | reverse complement strand
ATACTCGTTTGAAATTCTAGTCCAAATATTTATACCAAACATTCATCCATCAAAAGAGCATTAGATTTAATATTGATCAATGGTCAACTTCTTTTAATTGCTTTTGGTTTTCTTTATTTATTTTTTTTTTTTATATATAAGTTTCAAACAATTTCATGGGTTAGAAACTCTTCGCTTCCCATTATTGTAAACTAAAAAAAAAAAAATATATATATATATATATATATATATATGTTGCGGACTTTTAAAATCAATTTCTTAAATGTAAGGATGAGTTTGAGACCGTAAAAAAAAAAAAATAATAAATAAATAAATAAATAAAAATTAGGCAGGAGACACAAATTCTACTGTGTAAAATAATACAAATGAACTCAAACTATTGATAGAATGAATGTTAGTATATGACTAGTGAAAGCTGAATTAAGTTTTTTTTATTTATTTAGTCATGCTTCCTTGAAAAAAAAGATTCTTATAATATTTTATTTTTATTTTTTACTATAATGGAAAATGAAGAATACTTCCACTAAAAAATAAAAAAACTGCTATGGTTAGATTTTTTTTTTTTTCTTTTTTTGAATTCGACAGTTACCTAGTAAGAAATCATATTATTAATTATGTGATAACAATTGATGTCCTATTCACTATGTTATATTTAAATTAACGACATTTTTAATTAGATAGCACATTATTTTTATCATTAATAAATGATAAGCTATAAATTTGATTATACTGTGGTGGAATTATACGGGGACGAATGTTAGAGTTTTGTTTTTATAATTGCAATTTAATCTTAATTAAGAGAATTAAATTTCTATAGTTTTAAAAATTTGAGTTTAGTTTTTATAGTTTAAAACCTAACAAACAATAATTATTGTTAAGAAGAATTCAATACGCTTCAAGTTAGTTATCATGTTTATAATATGATTTTTATTTAGTTAGACATAAATTTGGATTTGAATAAATCAAAGTGGGTATTTCGAGCCAAAATTTGATTTGAATTCAAGATGAATTTTTTAAAAATGGCACCATCTCGAGGGGTATGTTGGAGATACTCGTCTTGTGATCATTTGTCTCACATTGAAAATGTGAGAATTTCTCAGCACATTTATAAGATAAGGTTGGTCTACTTCTCGAATTATCAATTGGCTGTGAGATGATATCAACATTTTCTAATAAGTCACTTAAGTACTATATTATCATTTGTTGGGATGCAAACAAAGTACGTATCTCACATTGATTAGAAGAGGTAAAGATCATGAGTATATAAGTGATGACAATTACCTCTATTAATATTATAAGTGGTATATAGATTAAAGGGTTGCCTAGTAATTTTAATAAATTAGATATGGAAGGAGCAATTTGGCAACAAGAGGTGAGAAAGAGGTACATAATATTTGATGCAACCACTCAGTCGTCCAAAGGACAAGTCGTGGATATGGGCTACTTTTTCTCTATGGTTTATAAACAACTCAAAACCATTATCCATAAATAAACCATCTAAAACAAAATCAATCCGTTTATTAACATATTATTTCCATTTGTTTGTTAGGTAAAGCATTTATGCATACACATAATGTATAATATATAACATATTGATGATTCATTGAATATAAGTGGGGATACAAAATCCTCTTGTTGGGTGTTATGTTTAGTTTGTTACTTCTTTCCTCTTGCATGTTATTATTTAGAATTGGTTAGATTTAGCATTTAAATTTAATTTAATAGGATATCGGTTAAAATTTGTTAGGGAATCTAATTTTGAGATTGATATTGTATCAGCGGTATATATTCGTAAAATTTAATGAAAAAAATCTCATATTCAACATGGTATCAAGAGTCATTTCTTTCCATATCTTTGTTAGAAATTAGTAAAATATCTTTTGAGATTTCATATTTGATGTACTGTATGTATACTTATGAAAGCTTTATAGAAAATCATAAGGTTTAAGCTTTTCTCAAATTTAGCATGGCAAAATTGAATTACTTAATCAACTTTTTGAGATGTTTCATTTCTACTCAACTTTAAAATTTGTTCCAAGAAATATTCTAGAACTTAGAGATAGTTCCAAGAAAATGTATATTTTAGCTAGATAGGGGGAGGTTTGATGTTTATTATAAAGTTTGATTTGAAATTTGATGAGACGTTGGAAAGAAGTTGATCATGAGAAGTTGAGGAGGAGTTGGAAAGATGTTTGTAATGTACTAAAAATAAACAAAAAGTTGAAGTCCTACTCTTCCTCTCTTATTGGGGTTGATTGAATCTTGGGATTATTGATGAGAGGAAAAGGAGAGGAGACGAAGTGGAGGAAGAAAAAGAAATAAAATGATCGATAGATATGAAAGTATTTGTTTGTGCATTGATGTTTTAGAGATGAAGGTTGAAAAATTCTTTTTGGAGATTTGTCTTTACGAGAGAAGATGTTTTTTTAGATAAAATTTGATTTAAATTTTGATTTGAGATTTGATGAGATGTTAGACATAAGTTTAGTTTAGAAGAGGTTGAAGAGGGGTAGGGGAGAGATTGTAATATTCTAAAAACAAACAAGAAGTTCAACTTCTCCTCTTTCTATCCTCTTGCCTCTCCTCCTAATCCAATCACTAAAACTTATATCTAATTCTATCAAACTTTATCGGTCATTAGTGTAATTCATGACGAATAAGTCATAGGTTCAGATCACATTCTCAAGAGTTGTTAAACTAAAAGAATGATTCGTAAAATTTGACAATTTAAATTATGATTTTCAATAATATGAATAATATTTATAATTTAAACAAAAAACTATATATATATAATGGATTAAAAATTAGAAATTTGACTATAAAGATCAAAACCTGAACAAATGAGAAAAAATAAAATTTGAAATTTGCATGACTATTTAAAATAAATTTATTGAATGACAAAGTTTAAATTTTCAGATAAATATAATTTAAATTTATGATCAGTTTAACCATTATTCAATTTTGAAAATTAGATCGAAATTTAACATGTATTTATAAAAATTATGATAATAATAATAATAATAATAATGATAATAATGATGATGGTAGTTTAATTTTGTTGTACTAGCATATTGTCAAAATTTTATTTATCTTGAAATTTTTGATTTTGCAAGGACAAATAACTTAAATTTATCATTTTCATTTAGTTCAATAATTATAAAAAAAGAAATTAGAAATTTTATTATAAATTGTAAGTTCAAAAAATATTCTTCTTCCAACATTAAATTACAAATAATGTTTTCAACCCACCATCCTTCTACCAAAATAAATATAGAAATTATTAATACTCAATCTTGAAAAAATTAAGCTAAAAGAGCAGCAGCTCAACGACATTAAATATATAATAAAATTTATATATGAAACAAAATTTAAAAATTAAAATTGTTATATCTAGATATTTTTATCATTAAAGAATATAAAATGAATTATATTAAACATATACATAACTAACACTACTACAACATTTAAAACAAGTGATTTCAAAAAAAAACATTTAAAAGAATGCCTTTCATTAAAAAAAAAACATTTAAAAGAAGAGATGAGAAATCTAATAAATAAAAAGTAAGAATATTTTTCACTATTTTTAACTTTAACTTTTTTTTTCTTCAAATTTAACTTTTACCATAGTTGAATTATTAATATAACTTACTAATTGGTTTAGATATTAAAAAAATTAATGTTTGAAAAATAAAAATATTAAAATTAAAAGAAATATAAAAATTTAAAAAGTTGAAAAAATTTTACAGAAAATTTAAACACAGGAAGATAAATAATTTAAATACATTATTTTAATTTAGTTAAATAATTATAAAAATTTAGAAATTTGATTATAATTTAAAATTAAGTTAGAATGATCATTTGAATTGGGTTTAGGGGGGAGAGAGAGAGAGAGAGAGAAAAGCAATATAGGGAAGGAAGGAAGTTTGTTGTTTCACACTCGAGTGCAAAACACACAGAATAGGAATAATTAAAAAGGACAATAAACAAGTACGCAAACAAAAACAGAAAAAATATGTGTTAAAGTAATGGCTACCATAAATGAGAGCCACAACAAATTAATTATATTATTATTTATTTATTTAATTAAAATTATATATATATATATTATATATATATATATATAAAGGAGCCACAGCCACAAGGGTTCCACTAACAAAATCCACAATCTTCCAATTCATTTCTTAAACCCTTCAAACTTCATATCCACCGTCGTCTCTCTCTTTTCTTTCTTGCTTTCTCAATGGCGTTGTGGGTCACGTGCGTGGCAGCCGGTTGCCGCACGGCGTTGGCCTGCGCAATAATCGCCGCCGCCACCGTGTACGGCCCACTTTCTCTCAGACGCCACGTCACGTTTCCTGCATTCTCCTACGTGGTTTCCATCCTCATAGTGACCAACGCCACTCTCGGCGACGCCGTCCGCGGCTGCTGGTTGGCTGCTTACGCCACCGTGCAGACGGTGTGTCCGGCCATGGCCGTCTTCTGGCTGATCGGACCGACCAAATTCTCATACGAAACCATTGCTCTGACCGTGGGGTTGGCTTCGGTTGTGGTGGTGCTGCCGAGCTCAACCCATGTGTTGGCCAAACGGATTGCTTTGGGTCAAATTGTCATTATTTATGTGGTTGGTTTTATCGGCGGCGTTCACACTCAGCCTCTTATGCACCCTCTTCACGTCGCCGCCACCACCGCCATGGGCGTCGCCGCCAGTCTCCTCGCCACCCTACTTCCCTTTCCCCGCCTTGCTTCTCTTCTGGTAAAAATAATATTACGACTTATTAACTCATATATAATACGTACCATTTCTAAACTCATAACGTTTTTTTAATTAATTATTATTATGAAAGGTATATGTTTCATTAGATATACGTACATTACATTCTACAGTTGGAAAAAAAAAAATCTCCAATACAATATGATAGTGCTATGGAATTTTTTTTTTTTTTTTTTTTTTTTTCGACAGTATAGTGCTATGGAATTAGCTAACTATATAATTATTTTAATTTTTTTTTTATCTCATATATGCTTTTGTTTTTAAGAAATCTATCTCGTAGTTGTTTTAAAAAACATAATGGTTAAAGGGTGAGGGATAAATATTTAATATAAAAAAGTTGTAAATATATATATATCAAAAAATTAACTTAATTTTGTCCCCAAGGTTTTAAAATAAATATTTTTAAAATTTTAATCCTTAAGTCACTTTTTGATTAAGAAGACTAATGAGAAAACTTAGATTTGATCTATTTTATAATTTTCCGTTCTTTTTTTTTTTTTTTTAAACATAATGACTAATAATAGTTATTTTGACGCTTTCAAAAAAAAAAAAAAAAGTTATTTTGACTGTTGAGATATCTATAACTAATAGTCATTCATAGAAAATGATAGTATTGATATATTATTATTTTATTTTTATTTGAAAATACACGACGACTCTTTAGATATCAAGAAATAAAATAAAATAAATTATTTACAATAGCTAAAGAAAGAATAAAAGAATTTATGCTGGAATATTTAGAGCATTCAAAATTATAGATGTTATACACCATACTGTACTATGTCAGTTTTGTTTTTAAAAGCTGTAATGGTATAGATTCAATCTAATACTTATCAATTAAAAAGAATTTTCAAAATAAAACTTTACAAATTTAGACAAAACTATTTTCATCTTGTAGCTATTTTTAATACTATTAAAGCAAAAGTATAATCACATGCATGGCTACTAGACACACACATATATAAATACACATACCTAGCATGGAGATTGGTGTTTTAGATCGGAGAGGTTGCAAAAACTTTTTTGAGATTTGTATTTAGTAGAAAATATGTTAATTTTAAATGAAATTTAATATAAAGTTTTATTTGATAAAATGTCGAAGAGACTGAAGATGAAGTGAGGAGAGATTGTGATGTACTAAAAATAAACAAAAAACTGAACTCACCTTTTCTTCTTCTAGTCCAAATTCAATCACCTCCGGTCTTTATCGATCATCCAATTAAATACTAATAACCAAATTTGTATAACACTCACTTGAAAATTGACTTATTTGAACAACGGCTTAAGAAAATTAATTATAATTATATGGTACAACGAATAACTAATCATTGTAAAGCAAGTTTATACGTTGAGCCTTTAAAAAAATAAAATAATAAACGTTTATTTACATGTATGATGTCATTTTGTGAAAATGATTATATTTCCTATAGAAAAATCTTATTAAGAAATGTTATATTTGTGAAGGTGAAAGAGAAGAGCAAGGCAATGGTGGACAACGTGGCTGATCGGTTAAGGCTGTTGGTGAAAGCTCTTCTTGCTGACAGTGACACAGTGGCAGTGGGGTCCATATCCAAGGCTTCACTATTGTCCACATCAGCAACCAAACTCCTACAGCCCATAAAACTATACCAAGTAAGCATCAACATTTTTGTTTGTATGTGATAATTGCAAATCTAACAAAATTAAAAGATAATTATATTCCAAATACAAAGAAATTGAAGTAGTGTGTTTGTTTTTGGCGAAAAATGATGTTAATAATTGATTAAATTGAATGATATGTTTGATATAAAATTTAATGAAATGATTTGATAGAGAGTTTGATGAAGGATGAAGATTAATTATTTTCTACAAAAAAAAAAAAAAAAAAAAAATAGTAATTTACCATTTATTTTTTACCAAAAACAAAGAGACCATAATAGAGATAATCAATGTATAGTGATAAACTAATGATTATAAGGTGATGTAAGAAAAAAATATTGGTTATTGATATTTAAGTTATCAATCATTTATATAATATTTTCTAACAAAATATTTTAAAATTAAACGAATGAAAAATTAATGCAATCATGTTTGTCCTAAGTTTGGAAGTATTTGAATACCAACCATGAATCGGGAACTTACATCAGCAAAAACCACTTAGAGGTAAATATTAATATTTAGTTGGAAATTGCTATTGGAAATTAAATAAAATAAGTGGAAACATTTTTTTTTCGGAAGCACTAACTTAGTGCATCAATGAAGCACTTGAAGTTTGTTTTGGTGTTTTTAGAAGTTGAAAATTTTTAATCCAAACTTTGAGTTAAGTTTCATTTACCTAGCTCAAATCATCACCCCCTTTCAAGTAGTTTTTATGATTTTACGACCATCATTTGGGGATATTTTGGTTAGAGGTGAAAGAATCGAAACAATGATTTTGTTTTTTTATTAGATATCGATTCAGACTCAATTATTGAAAAATCGAAGATATTAGTTTTATTATCGATTTGATACAAAATCAAAACGAACTCACCTCTAATTCTAATTGACTAAAGTGGAGGATCTCCCAATAGGGAAATGAGAGAGATATACTTCCCACCGGCCGGGAGTCGCCTTTCTCCCATCACGAATCCTTAGTTTTAGTACGAAACCTGGAAACTTTGTGTTAATTAATTATTAGTTGTTATTGAAATATAATTGATGAGGAATAACAGTAATATAATTAACATTGACAGGAAAGCATGAAATGGGAATGGGTTCCATTAAAAATGTGCAGAGAGGGATGGTTGAGCGGCAGCGAGAAGCTACAAGCTTTAGAAATGCCCATTAGAGGAATGGAATTAGCTTTATCAAACATTTCTTCATATCCAATCCAAAATCAACAACTTCAAAATACTCTAAACGCCTTGCAAATTCAAATCACCCAATCTTTAAACCAAGGCAACGCTTATCCACCCTCCGATTCGCATACTTTCCCGGAGTCAACCCCAGATGACCAAACCACAATCACCACCGTCGAATCCATCCAAATCATGCCCACAAACCCCAACGATCTCCCCTCTCTGTTCTTCCTATTCTGCATGAAACTCCTCCAAAACAAATCCCAAAACCCCAAACCCCAAACCAAAAAGCAGCAAATTCAAACTGGGGTTTCGATTTGGAGGTCGCAAATCGTTGAAATCAACAGGAAAAGGCTAATGCCGACGCTGAAATCCGCCATTTCTTTGGGGATTGCAGTGTTTTTGGGGTTGATGTACAGCAGAGAAAATGGATTCTGGGCAAGCTTGGGAGTGGCCGTCAGCATTGCTTCTACTCGTGAACCTACCTTCAAAGTTGCTAATGTTAAGCTTCAAGGAACAGTAATTGGATCCGTTTATGGAGTTTTGTGCTTTGTTGTTTTCGACAAGTTTTTGTTGGGTCGCCTTCTTTGTCTTCTTCCTTGCTTTGTCTTCTCTAGCTTCCTTCAACGCAGCAAAATGTACGGTCCTGCCGGTGGAGTTTCCGCCATTATCGGAGCCGTAATCATTTTGGGAAGAACAGATTATGGCTCTCCTAAAGAACTAGCTTTTGCTAGAATTGTAGAGACGATTATTGGAGTCACCGCCTCTGTTATGGTTGACATCTTTCTCCACCCAACTAGAGCTTCTAAGTTGGCCAAATTTCAACTCACTTCCAGCTTAACAGCCCTTCGAAAATGCATCGAGTCGTTGAGTTTTCGTGGGGAGTATTCGGAGGAATGTCAGAAAGATTTAAGAACTAATGTTGGTGAATTGAAGAAGTTGATTGATGAGGCTGAGATGGAACCCAACTTATGGTTTTTGCCGTTTCAGAGTGGCTGCTATGGGAAGTTGTTCAAGTCCTTGTCGAAAATGGTCGATCTGTTTGCTTTCATGAACAGTTCGATGAACGGGGTGCGACAGAATCTTGCAGTATCAGAAGATTCGTGGGAGAAGATGGGCGAAAATTTAGAGGAGGATATTGAGAAATTGAAGGAAATGGTGAGTTCCTTGGTGACATGTTATGTAGAAGTAAGCTCATTGAAATCATTGAAAGTGGTTGAGAAGAAAATTGAAATTGGGGATGTTGAGATGGGAGAGGTACAAAAGATTGGAATGGATGAAATGGAGAAGGAAAAGTTGGTAGTTTCATTTTTGCAGCATTCAATGGAAGTTGTTGAGCAGAGAACATGTGAAAGTGAAGGTAAAAGTGAAGCAATTCTGAGTTTGAGTGCTTTGGCATTTTGTTTAAGCAGTTTGATGAAGGAGATTGAAGAGATTGGGAAGGCAACTAGAGAATTGATTCAATGGGAGAATCCTTCCAGCCATGTTGATTTCAATGAAATTTCATCTAAGATATATGCTGTACAGAAATGAACCTAAATAATTGTCACCTTTTTTTCAAAGGGGTTGAAGTAAAAATGTAACAACATTAATTATTAAGAAGATCAAAAAAAGAGTTTATGATTGAATAATATTGTTACCTTCTGACCAATCTTATTGACTGTGTTTCTGACAAACTGGGAGAGAAGATTTCAAAAGGGGGAGGAGGGTTTTTATTTTCAATTATCTTCTAAAAATATAAACAATGGATGGAGATACCAACTAACTAGTTAGGAGGTTATTAGAATTACTATGGCTAAAAGTGTGATCACAAGAACTAGTTGCAGAAAATACGTCAAGGAGGTTATTTAGTCTCCATATTCCATGTTTGGACCGCATGTTAGCCACTCGTCATCAATAAAAATGAATTCGGCGTCTCTCTCATTTTGCCCTTCGCTCTGTCATTTCATCTATTCTTCTCTCATTTTGTTCTTGCTCTCTCATTTCTCAATGATTTCACTACGATTTTTGGTTTCGAATATGGTCATCAATTCTTCATTAATTTTGTTCTACATTCATTTTCACGTCAATTAGAATCCAATTTAGTCAAGGTTCAGTTTTTTTTTTTCAATCGTTCAGGTTTGAGTTCCGATCTAACCTTTATCTTTGTTTTTCCTTGCAAATCTAAAGCTCTCATCGTCGATTCAACCTCAATCTTTACTCACATGGCTTTCTTTGGTGCTTGCGTTTGTGGAAATGAACCTTCCAACTGATAGATATACATATATACAATACTTCCAAGGAAATAAGCAAATTTTGCTCTTCAAAGGGCTTTCTTGTTGCTCTGCAATCATCCGTGGAATGAAGACTCTGTCTATACAAATTATTTATTTAATAAGAGGAGCGGAGCAGAAACGGAGAAAGAAGAGGAAACAGAATAAATTGGAGATATAAAGTATTTATTTTGAGAATTTATGTTTTAAACAAGAGAGGTGGAAAAAGTCTTTAATGAGATTCTTATTTTATGAGAAAATATGTTTACTTTAAATTAAATTTAAAGTTTAATTGAAATTTGTATTTTATGAGATATGATATTTATTTTAGATTAAATTTGATTTGAAGTTTGATGGAATGTTAAAAGAGAAGTTGAGAAGATGTTGAGGAGTTAAAGAGAAGTTGAGAAGTTGTTGAGAAGGAGTTGAAGAGAAGTTATGATGTATTAAAAACAAACATTACTCTCCCCCATTTCTTATCCCCTAAATCCAATCACCCCCTAATGATCTTCGTAAAAGATGATCGTGTCACTGAATAACTATTTAAATTATAGTTCTATTTTTTTTTTTAAATCAAGCTTGTAAAAATCTACGAATTTCCTTATTTATTCTGAAAACTATAAAAAGTAGTATAATTTTAATAACTTTCCTTTTTTTTTTTTTACCTAGAATTCAAATGTTTCCTCAAACAAACACCAACTATTTAAAGAACGAAAGATAACTAGCCTAATTCTTAAAAAATTTAACATAATACATGTGAAATAGAATGTATTAAGTACTCATATTTTATGCAATTTTAACTGTATTTTTCTTTTACCAATATATATTTAAAGTATGCATTTTAGTAAAGAGACCAAAGATAAAACAAATCAAATTTTCAGTCCAACATAGTATCGAACTTGAAAAAAATCAGAAATCAAACTCGTCTTTAAGAGGCCAAGTATATGATTAAACCTGCAAGATAAAACAAAAACATACAGCAGGTACCCGAGAAACAAAAAAGCAGATGTCTCGCACGTTTTCCTCTATTCTTATTGCCGATATAATATAGCTTAGAGTTACTATGAGAATCCCAAAAAAGCAGATCAATGTAAAATTAATCAATGTAAGTTTAAAGAATACATTCATTACTAAAAAGAATTAAAACATATGTCTACTCACATCAAGATTTTTCATTATTATTACATTAGGAAAACCACCCAAGCTAACAAAATAAACGAAATCTTACCAATCAAATCTTCTTTTCAAACGCTCGGTGTAGTATACGCGCACCAAACCTGATTCTGTCACCAAACAGACAAGGTTGCAATTTTTTTTTTCTTCTAACAAACGAAAAGCATTAAACAAAATGCTTTTGTAATAAAAATTATCCTAGTTACTTAAAAAAATGCAGGAAGAAGAGAACAAGAATAGAACAAAAGAAAGAAAAAACATATAGGGTAACAGCTCCACTCATTGACGTTCTAACAATGGGCACCAAAACAGATGTAGTCTCCTAAGCAAAGGTAAATTTTAAACGCCCATTGCCACAAAGAAGAAGAGAAGAGACAAAAGCAAAGCACCTGGCCGCCTGCCAGCTTTCTCATAGCATTTCCTGCGACTTCCTTACGCAGCGGCTTACCTTTTTCTTGAAATCTTCCCGCCTATCCCTCCATTCCTTCTGCACCAACGCATAACAAAAATTATCGAACATACATGTATGAACCCGCGCATATGGCACAAATAACCCTAGTGTGTGTTCTATTCAACCAACTCACTAAATCAAGTTCAGTCCAAACATGTCCATAATTGCAAATTTTCGTACAATATTATTTTATATTATAGTACTAACTAGGAAACTCAGCTTGCTTGAGTGGGTACAACTTCACAGAACTATGACTACGAGACCAAAGAAGAGAGCCAACAAAAACATTCCATCAATGACATGAAGTATAAACTATAGCACCTATAGCGCCAGTCATGCGACGACTATATATAATCTAGTAACTAAGAGGTTAGAGTTCAAGTCCTCCAACTCCAAATGTTGTTGAATAAAAAAATAACAAAAAAGACGAGAAATAAATTTGGCACATTCTTGTTTCCATAAAATATAATGTTAATATATGTTGGTAGGTATAATTAAATTTATACTAACTCATGAGTGGGAGGTCATGTGCTAACTCCAACCGAGTTGTTTCATCCCCAAATAAAATTCATTTCCACTTGCTGAATATTCTCAAACTCTCTAACCCACAAATGAGAGAAGTGTTGGTTGATATAATTATATTTATCATAATCCATGAGCTTAATTGTTTTTTAGTTGATTGGTGATTTGACATGATTGAACATGATATCAAAGTAGGAGGTCTTGCATTAACTCCTACCGAGATGTTTCATCCTTGATTAAAATTGAATTCTACTTGATGGACTTTCTCAAATTCCCAAGCCCACAAGTGAATGAGAGTGTTAGCTGATAGAATTAAGTTGATCCTAACTTATGAGCTTAGTTTTTAGGATGATTGGTGATTTAACATGATGTTCAACACTCAATATATGGCAAGAGAGAGAGAGAGAGAGAGTTGAAAATAGCCTTTAAAAATTGTATAATTAGAAATTTATTTAAAGCTACATTAGATATAAATCATTTGTAATGTAATCATTGCACTTGGTTAGTTGTGCATAGTTACATTTTGGCCCCAAACTCAACAAAACTCAAGAGTCCACCAAACACGATTCCAATTAACTCAACATCACCCACCCATGAGCATGAGGGCAGATTCAATGTGTAGCCCACATTGATCGAACGGGTTGTGGCGTTGTGCCAAAACTTAACTCAAGGATTGTATTGCAAGTTTTAGTTTTTGAGTTTGGTTGAATTAACAGCTCTAACTACAGGATATATACACATGATTGGCCAAGGAATTACCAAAGGTCCACATAAATACTTTTCACTTGGAAATTGCGTGAAAATATTACAAGTGATAAAGAAACCTCGTACAATAAGGACAAATACTACAGTTGGGTCTTAGCCAAAAGCCTGAGAAAGGTATGAGGACGTCATTATCCAAGTTGACAACCAAAAATATCTCGTATAGATTAAAGCAACTTTTTGCTGAAAAATGTATGGGAAAGCATGAACCTATAAGCAACTTCTTGCTGATGAGCTTCAAAATCTTGCAATGGATAATTAAAAATCAAGGAGCAGGGAAAATTGCATAGGGGTTTTGCGGTGGCATCTTTTCTAAAATTGAAACTAAAAGGCGTAGGAAGCAGCAGTAATAACAAAACTAAAATTGAAGTTTAAATGGGGAAGGAAGAAGTCCAGATTGAAGAAAGAACAAAATTGTAATTGAAGGCAAAAGCGGAAGAGCAAATTAAAGACCAAAGAATGGTGAAAGAAATAGTTGGGCAAAACCACATACCCAACCAGACACAAACAGCCAATCTATCACCTTGAATTTCACTTTAACTTTCTCTCTTTAGAAAGCCACTCTCAAAAATGCCCTAACCACACTCACTTTTCTCTCCACCTATAGCGCAGCCTCCGAAACCAAATGAGAGTTTCCTCCACCGTCGGCACCAGTTATCTACCTCTTTTCTCTTTGTTGATTCCGCTCCTCCAACACACGATCTATTTTCCCTTAATCCTCACACCACAGTCCACACAACACCATACGTGATGGCCTCCTTCCTAGAGGAACTATGAGTGAGTGACACAAACATCTCAATTGACTCTTCACCGTAACTCTCCTCCTTGCTTATTACCCTAGTCTCCATTGCAGTGGGCATTCTACTAGAAGTTTGACGAGGAGTTCATGTTTTTGCAATTGAGGTAGGGCCAAAAAACATGACTCGCCTACCTCTTCGTCAGGATGTCTTATTACTTCTCCGACGAATCTTTCATCGTATCTCCAACAATATTTTAAGGACTACTCTTGACTCCAACAACATCGATCTTCAAGCCCAACTGAAGCCCATCTTTGCGGTTCTTTATATGCTTTTTCTCACTAATTCATGGTTTGGTTGAGCTTATAATTATTTTCTTATAGGAAACGAAACATTTTCTTTGATAAAATGAAAGTGATACACGATTTTAGACAAGGTTCTTAGCCGTATAAGGCTAAGATAGCATGGCCAATACAAAACTCCAACTCTGAAGAAGTTGAATATCCAACTTAGAGTCCTAAAAGGAAAGCCGACATTTCCGAAGGGGTATCTTATTATTAGCTACACATCCCAGAGGAAGCACTCGCAAACAGAGGAAACTCTAACGAAATTAGCATCGAGGAAAAGGGGAGAAGGAGGCACATCCCAATTCAACACTAGAGGTGGGAGTGTGTGGAGAAGATATACAGCTCGTCGAAATAAAACTATGCAAGTGACATAGAAAAATAAAGAAGTCAATAAGCTTGAGGACCAAAAACTTATAGCTAGCAAAAAACTATGCAAGTTATAGCTAGAGCACTGCCTTGCTCGAGTGTTGTAGCAACCCACTTGCACAGAATCCCGCACGCCACAATTAGTAATCAAACAACAACCAAAACCAATGCAAAGGAATGGCCATCGAGATACCTATATGCAAAAAGAACCCAGCCATCACTCTTCAGGAAATTCAAAACAAATTTAAACACTGTACCTGCACACAAATAGCGCATTTGATCAACCGACCAACACAGGAGTCAAGAAGCACATTTGAGCTCGTAATTATCGACTTAATTCGTGGTATTTTTTCTTTGATAGAACTCAATATTCGACTACTTTCCTCCCATGTTCTCTATTTTGATAGACATTGTAACACTTACAACAATCCATACAAACGTTTTTGTTTCCTATAATAATTTTATTAAAACAAATAGAGAAAAAATACCTTGAATTTCACAAGTTTCCAATCCACTTGCAGTTGTCAAAGCTTGAATATAAATATAAATCTACCGACATGACTTCTAAATTTAGTAAGGGTAATGAAAAGATTATCCTCTGGAATGTGTGCACCCCTCTCATTAGGACTCACCTTCACTATGTACCTTTTGATTACCATTCTCCTCGAAAAATATGTTCCCACCAAAAGGGCTTATAACCCTTAGAAAATTTTCTATTGAAGTCTATTCACTATAAACCCGATCATCAAAGGCAAAAGCCCTTCTCCTGTAGCTAGCAATTTCACTCTCACTAAACCTTCCACTCAAATGCTAATATTGGCATTTTTTGCCCTAATGCCCGCTTTTCATGAGCAGTATGACGAACTTAGTTGTTCTTCAACTATGTCAACACACTAATTCAAATGGAATGGACCCAGCATGATTAGCCAACAAGGCCAAATTTCAATCTCCAATCATCAAGTGTCGCATCCTATTTTGGATAAAACCCACAATCTACACAATATCTCATATTCTAATCCATCCACATGTTTTTTAGATGAATAATGCAGGCGCCTATTGTCAGTAGCAATGCTATCGAGCCTCATGTCAGTAGCAATTTCTTCCAGAGAAAGATTTGGAATTCTTCCCATTTCCACTTGGGTCATCTCCCTTTGAGTCATAGGTGCAACACCAAAGCCTTCAATTTCCAAACAAGAAAACAATAGACTGAGAGCTTCTAAACTACCGTCGTCTATCAACATATTGAAGTGGACTAATACCCTACCCCCCTAAGCAGCCACCAACTACACTGCCCCATAGAAAAAAGAGATATTTCAAACTAACTACTATACACATTTGTCCATAACTAAAAAAAGTAGCGACCCAATTACACATTTTCTCACATCCATAATTTGAACTATCCCTTTTTTCCTTCTATCTTTTCCTACTATACTATACACACATAATAACTTTAACGGACTACCGTGACGCATACATTTAATTTTGATGCCTACATTTAATTTTAACTAACCAGCTTGAATGTTCTCACAAATTTAGAGATGGGAAGACTAATGGTTGATGGAAGTTGAAACCACAAAATGTAGAAATTGGGAAATTAGATGATAAGATAAACCAACTGTATTGAGAATTAAAACAAAAGGCCTGGGTGAGAGAGAACATGAACCACAACCAAAAGGCAAAAATAAAGAGTGATCAAGATTCAACGATCAAGGATATAAAAAAAACAGCAAAAAGATGCAAAAAATGAACAGTAAAGAAACGGAAATCAAAGAAAAAGATTAATACAATCCACATGTAGATGTTGCTCAGCATTTCTGTAATTCATTAACTATAAAAGATGATTCTTTTGCAAGTAATCAAATAAATGAAATGCATGTTTCCATATATGAAGCATATATAGGACAAACGTTGGTAAATATGTACGAAGTATGGATAATCACTTACAGCAGCTTCAACATTAGCAGGCGATTCATCATTTGGGCTCGATAGCATTGATATAATACTCAAAACTATGCTTTCAACCTACAACAACAATGGAGTCTTATTTAAGTTTTACACAAAGTCCAAGGAAAAGGGAAAGAAACCACAACTTTAAACTGACATTAACATTGTCCGGAGGTTCAATAAAGAAGCACAATAAACAGAGGCTGCGTAGCAGACCAGACCAAGAAACATGTAAGAGACCCATAAAAAAAAAATTAAGCACAACAATATCTGAAAAACTTCATTTCAGAAATAAAAAACTGCACAACAATATCTATTTAGGATTTTCTATCTATACCATGTCTCATTCTCATCATGCTATTTATGTTATATGCCAAGAAAGATATGATAACTGGTACAGTTTTAAACAATGTATGGAATGCTGATGTCTAAGTATACTGAAGTGAATACAAACAAATGGCGGATAAATGCCTACAGTTATCATCCTTAGAGTACACATCTTATTCACAATAAAATATTTCTTCTTTTTCAGTAGGGTGAAATTCTAGTACTCGAATCCATGGAAGTTGTATATTTATATTAACCATTGGGGAAGAAGTAAAGACTCCAAAAGAAAGAAAGGATAATAAACAGAAAAGAGAAAAGAATGTTACTTTACTATACACACCAAATAACGAAAAGAGAAGGGAAAGAGAAAGAGAAAGCAACTTATACAATTTAAATTGTACGATCAACCTTCATAACCTGTTAATCATCTAGACCTAGTGAATTCCTTCGAACTCACTCTGTCCAAAAGCGAGTCCACAACTCAAGAATAATGAGCATCCATAACTTCATATTGTAATATTTAAATCAATTTTACCAACAAAATGACAATGACAAAATATTTTCACAAATCAAAAAATTGATAAAAAATAGTACATACCGTATGAACTGGGGTCCAACGCTCACTAGCAAGCTCATAGCCATTAGGATCATCACCAGGAGGATGAAGGATTGAAATACAAACACGCCCATCAGGATAAACTACAATCCAAGAGACAACTTAAATCTCAAATTACTTCAATGAAAAGAAAGAAAACATCACATAATATAATAACAAGAGTAACAGACCATTAGGATGCCAAAGCTCAGAAGAAAACTTCACGGACGGAGGACTATTTGGATAATTTGAAGGAAAACTCATAATGGCATTAAAGAAACCCCCCTCGCTGCAATTAGATCATTAAAAACAACAGTTTGGATTAGATACATATTCATATATAAACCAATACAAGAATAATCAAACTTACTTAGTTCACGTGATCAAGGCCAACCAATTAAAATACTTAGAATAATAACCACACATCCGAAAATTATAACTTGGGAAAGTTTTCTCTCCAGCTTCCACAGCGAGAGAAAGTAAGAAATAAGACTAAGGCAAATCAAAACCTAAAACAAATAGAGCCATTAAAATCTCAACAAGATAAAGCCCTCACTCCCAAAGCTTATCAAGAACAAGCAAAACTACGATGCCATATCAAAAAGTACGAACTATAAACCCTAAACCAAAGGAAAGCAAAGTAAACAGTGGTACGAACAAAAAGAAAATGGAAATATAAAGCAGTATCGACATACTAAAGCGTATCAGGGGGGCCAATAATCGTAACGCTCCATTCAAATATATTGGTTTCATCAACAAGACCGGCGGAGAAGCCATCGACGGGGTTCTTGCAGAGATCTGAACGGCAAGAAAGAAACAAATGGTGAAAGGGGCAGTTCGAAATAAACCCTACGAGATGAACGATTACGAGACGATTGGAAAATAGAATTCACCTTTGAGTTGCTTTTGAAGAAGAAGACATGCTTGAGAAACAGCCATGGAGAAAAGGTGCTTGGATTCGTCGAGCTGCTCGATTGCGAAGGGAGAGGAAAGAAGAAAGAAAGAAAGAAGGGAAAATAATAGAGAGGCTAAAGAAGGAAGAAGTATTTTGTGGTGTATTTATATAGAGGAGAGTTTACGGAATGTGGACTTTCTCTTTACATGCACTGTGGGTCGGGAAAGTAAAAAAATGAGAGAGAGGTTTCGCACATGGAGAAGCTCATGGCAAAATTGTTATTTTAACCCAATAGTTTCTTGCCACGTGTGCAATTCTTGTATCTTTACAGTCCTACTGCTGTAGTGGACGACTCTATTCTTATTCACGACGTTTGGTGAATGGCCGTCCAATGTTAATGGAACATGCTTCAATTTATTTTAAATAAAAAAACAAGAAAATTGCATAAATCATCCCTATAATGTAATTAAATTTTAAACTTTTAACCTTATCAATGTCTACTATTCAAGTTTCAAAGTTAATAAATTTTTGGGACTCTCACCTGGTAAGAAAGAATAAATAAATAAATAAATAAATATATATATATAACCTACCATGAAAGTGTGATCATGGGAAACTTACCCAAGAAGAAGAAAACACTTTTGCATTTGTAGACCAAGTCATATCTCATGAAACAAATAAGGAGATGAAGCATAGCTTTCTTCAAATAATCTTCTGTTTTTCTTCAAATTAAATGGATACGAATGTATCGAATGAAAATAAGATATTTGTAAACGACTAAGGAATCAATTAAGTTGTTGAGATTGTGAGATTTGTTTATTTTAGTGTTTTATAGAGATATTAAAAATTAGTTTTATAATCATTATTTAAACATTTTTAGAAACGAGTCTTTTTTTTCAACTTCTTCTATAAAATCACTCAAAATAATTATTCGTTTCAATCACTCAAAATAATAACTATACAATTTATTTATCCAAACACATCTATATATATCATCAAATGAATCATTAAAATAAAGAGAAAACAAATATATATATATATATATATATAACATACCATTAAAATGTGATAGGAAACTTACACCGGGAGACAAACACTTTTGTACCCGCGTTAAGTCTTTTTGTTCGTCGGGGATTGATAACTCGTATAGAGCTCTAATACCATATTAAAAATGTATGCATTCATCTCAAAACTAATTGACAATGAGAGAGACGTAGTGTAATGGCCCAACCCAGAATAGGGCACATTTAGGCCTAAACCCTAAATACATTATTAAAATAACTCATAAACATCGAGACATGACGAGTAAATACCTCGTTTGATAAGAAAAACGATAATAGTTCATAAAACGTGCAAAACAGGTACCCAGTTCTAAAATTTAAAAAAAAAAAAACAATAAAAAATAACATACAATTAGTACATGTCTCTAAAGGTAAATCCATATATATGAATGCGGAAGAAGAATTACAATAAACCCGACACAACAACACCAGCCCATGGTCTACACAGCTCATGATCAGCCATTACGGTAGAGCTCGTGCGTACTTGTGGAGACCCACAGAGAAAATGGTGAATTGATAATTCAGTATAAGGATCCCTAACTATGATCAATACAAGCATGATTACAAATGTATAATAAGAAATCAAAAGACAATGCATGATAAATGATAATACCGGGGTCCCATTAGGGCCCTGCAGTTCAGAGTCTTCAATGGATGATAAAGGTGGCATCGGGGCTACCCTAATGAGATATGCCACTCCCGGGCCTTCAATATAATGTTTGCTTTTGAATTTCATAGATGCATGTATAAGACGAATACATAGGGTCACAACAAATCAGATAATAAATCAGCAGGCGCATCGTGGTACGTACCGGTTCATTGTAAATCAATCATTCAGTCTGTCTCTTAACATATACATATAAACTAATAGCATATAACATTAACATTCAATAACATCACGCAGCAAACACGGAAATCAATGCAATCAACGAGTATAATTTCACCTAAATTACCCTTTCACATGCTTCTATTAATCCACATGACCCCAAGCTAAGGACATAATTCCTTTACCTTGGCCGAAAACTGCTAAATTGTCCTTAGAATGCTCGAATTGCAAGTTATGGAGCCTTCCCCAAGTTCAACTGACCAAATAGTCAAAATTAGCACCTAAAACCATCAAAATCAGACTCAGAGCATCGAAATTACCCAAAATACACTATCTAGAAATTTTTACCCTAGTTTTCAAATTACGACTTCACAATTCTCGAAATATGACTTAAATAATAACATTTAACCCAAAATAATTTTCAAAACGACTTCCGAGAGTCCCGGTAAGTCCAAAATTACAAAACTAACCTTAAAATTTAGGGAACGAAATTTCGGGCTATTACATGTAGTCTACCTTATCATAGAAAAATTCTCACATTTTTAATGTGAGACAAATTGCCACAATATGGTATTTACGACATGACTCCTTGAGATAATGCCATTTTTTTTTATTATATCCAAATTTGTGACTTAAAATATCCACTATGATTTATGATTGGATTCGAAATTTAATGAAGGACATGCAAGGTGACTCGACACTCATTAATATAAAAGAAAATTTTATTAACATATAAATTAGCATGAAATTTAATGTTGAAGCAAACAAAAAAAAAGTATAATTGGATGATCATGTGATATATATTTTATTTTTCCAACATTAAACTTCAGCCTAATTTATACTTGATCTTTACAACTTTACATGCTAATATCAACCAAACGTAAAGCAAGCTTTTAGTAAAGTTCTCAAATTCAACGATAATCAAATGCACAGAATCAAACTTTTTTTTTAATCATCATAGTATCAAACTTAATTAAGGCACGAAACCAACCAATAATTATGTCTTACACTTGCATATATTACAAACATTTAAACTATAGTGTCATATTTTTCTTAGTGATCAACAGAGGCTCAGGATACTTAAGAAATGATGAGTTGAATTTATGATACTCACCTATTCTGTAAATTAATTTCTTGCAATATGATATATCTCTCATGACATTAGTTGAAGTGTGTGCAAACTAACTGCAAATGGTCGAAAACTCCCCCACTTCTATGACTAGACTCCATTGAGCCCATTATCACCATGAGCCCACTCTTTTAAGAGGAGATGAACGAGGATCTCATGTCAAATTAAGCCACCAAAACTCATAACTTAGTTTTGTATCTCTATCGGAAAAATCGTGGAAGCCTTGGAGCAACTATATTGTCATTTTTTTTCTTTATTTTATGTGAACCACGTAACTACTTTAAAATACATTTTCTTAAAAAAAAAATATTGCAGTATTGCATGCAAGAACTTCTGATCTAGAACAAAGAGGATCGGGTTCGAAATGTACTTTGTTTGAGGGGAAGATTGTTAGTATATTGCATGTCAACACAAAGTCCCACGTCGCTAAGTTAGGGAACGAGCTTGGGTATATGAATGAGGGACAACTTTTTCATTCATATGAGACATTTTGGGTGATAAGTAAATTATTAAATAATTGTGTAAAATTTTAAAATAGGGAGACTAAAAGAAACAAAAACTAGATTAAGAATATAACATTTTAAAACATAGAAATAAAACAAAAAAAATATCAAATTTAGTACTAAAAGAAAATTAAACAAACTTACGAGTCAAATTTTTTTTTTTTTTTTTGTCTTTCTACTTTTTCACCTGTTTTCATGGTTAGGTTGGTCATTTGGGTCGAAGCTCTTGTGAAATGCAATTTTCTCATTTTTCAACCCACAAAATCATGCATTTCAAAAAGCTACACATGCTCATCCAAATCCATCCACGTCAATACACCCATATTCGAAGGGTAATACCGTCTTTTCTCACTCACCTCACACTTTTCCTCTCCCCCTATAAAACCCTAACCAAACACCACTCTCTGCCTCCCATCCCAACCCAACTCTCGAAGCTTCCATTTCTTCAACAATGGCGTCTCTCATTTACCTTCTAGCATTAGTAGCCCTCTCCTCTTTCTCCGAAGCAACCCTGATGCTGACCCTGGTCAACAACTGCCCGTATCCCATCTGGCCAGCCATCCAGCCCAACGCCGGCCACCCCATCCCGGAACGCGGCGGATTCTTCCTCCCTTCCCTCACCCACCGCTCCTTCCCGGCGCCGTACCAGCACTGGTCCGGCCGTGTCTGGGCACGAACCGGCTGCGTCGGTCACAACGACTACCTAACCTGCCAGACCGGTGACTGCGGCGGGAAACTAGAATGCAACGGCGCGGGTGGGAAAACCCCAGCGACACTAGCTCAGTTCAGCCTCCACCACGGACACAGAGACTTTTCCTCGTACGGCGTGAGCCTGGTCGACGGATTCAACATCCCACTAACCATAACCCCACACGAAGGCCAAGGCGTGTGCCCGGTGGTCGGCTGCAAGGCCAACCTCCTGGAGTCGTGCCCACGCGAGCTCCAGGTCCACGCGCCGCACCGCTACGGCCAAGTGATAGCGTGCAAGAGCGGGTGCGAGGCCTTCAACACGGACACACACTGCTGTAGGGGTCATTACAATAGCCCACACACCTGCAAAGCGTCGTCGTTTTCGATGTTCTTTAAGCACGCCTGTCCTTCCACTTTTACCTACGCTCATGATACTCCCTCGCTTATGCACGAATGCTCTGCGCCACGTGAGCTTAAAGTTATATTCTGCCATTAAACTTTGTCCACATCTCCTTGGTGGGTCTGTTTCTTGTGTTTGTGCTTTCTTTTTTTAATTCTAGCCTAGCTGCGTTTGGCTTTTGTCGTTGTTTGTTGTGTTTTATCTGGGTAGGTTTTCAGTTAGATTAAGAATTTTGATGTTTTCAGCTGGCTTAATCCACTTGTCTTATAAATTTATTATCTGTGTTAGTTATATATACGTATTTTTCTCTATGACTTAATTTTAACAAGCGTCACAAGTGATTGTTATATACCATTTGGTCCTTGCAAAGTCAATCTTGTTTAATTTAAACTCTAGTTATATCATGGAATTAAATTAGAAATTGATTTAGCAAAGCTCAAAATTAATGGTATTGTTTATCTTATTCAAATTTTAATTTGATGGCTAAAGATGATTTATTTTTGAGTATTTATGGCTCTAGTTTTTTAGAATAATTAGAATTAATGTTAAGAATTAAATTTTAGTAACTTTTCAATTTTTTGACCAGTCCCTTCAAAGATATTAACTTTTTAATTTTAGTTACATGTGTTTATCATTTTTCAAAGAGTATTATGGTTACTATCAATCTAAATTAGAATCATCTTAGTATTTTCAACAATTTTAATGCTAATTTTCGAATGAATCTAATTAGGACAAATAAAAAATATAGGAATTTAAAGTTTGATTTAAGTTGAATTAGAAAGCATAATAAAAAAAATGAAAATGAGGACAACTATTATTACAAACACATAGTTTCTATTTAGAGTTTGTTTGCCCGACTTGAATTCAAAAAAAAGAAAAGAAAAATTGAATCAAAATTATTCAATAACTTTACATTTTAAAAACCATAAACATAAAAGTTATGAATCCATCCCCCAGTGGGAGGAACGGTTCCCTCCAACTTCAACCGGTTCTGTGGAGCAATAAGAAAAATGGAGGGAAAGTGATATTTGAAGAGAATCCGATGAATGACAGATTACAGAGATCTGCGCTGGCTTAAACCAATCAGAAAGCTTCCCGCCTTGACCGTAAAACTACAAAACTTTTTCTATTTTTATTTTTTCCAGCTTCTCACGTGACTTACTGCCTCACGTATCCTAGACTATCGGGCCCTCAGTTTTTTTTTACTACCTACCCCATAATTACAGGTCCTCAATTACAAAAAAACAAAAAACAAAAATCCATATTACTAAAAATTTTATTAGTTCCAAATTCAATCGTGTCATGTCCACATACAAATAAAAACTAAATTATATATATTAAAGTGTTTAGATAGAGATGTTATTAAAAAATTATATATATTAAAGTAATAAAATTCAAATTGCATTTAGTTTAAGGAATTAAAAAAATAAATTCTGTTGTCGGGACTTAAACCAGGGTCTTTTGGGTGAGAGCCGAATATCCTAACCAACAAGACTATAACAGATTGTTCAATACAATTAAAAATATGTTCATACAAAACATTAATTGTCTTTAGAGTTTAAAATGAGAGAAACTAATATGCATGTACTGAGAAGGGGTAAGCATTCAATTAATTTGTGAAGAAAAAATTTTCCTTGATTTTAGAGAGGGATTATAATATGGAGTTTATGGGACGAATGAGATTTTAAATGACAATGAATTTAATATTTTTCATAGACTCCGTGCTAGAGCAACCAATATGATTAATCTGTTTATTTTGTCGGTGGGCCCACAGTTGATGAGAATGTGCCGGTGCCGAGTGAGGTTAGGTGGAAAGCTGGTACGCGGGTACTCGCTTAACACTAATGCCTCAATCTGTCCTCGAACCGGAGTTGGGAAGATTAGATGGTTGTTCGTGATTGCAAAAGCAAGTCGATCGTTGCTGGAATCAAATCTGGTTTTAAGAAGAAAGTTGTGGCGATTAAAGAGTATTGGAAAATATCCTCGACTATGGTCGTTGGATTTCCACTATTTTGGTGGAATCTGATGCAAAGGTGTGGTCCAACATAATTGTATTTAATAAAAACCTCCCTGAATTCAACCGTCGATATTGGGCCTATTAATGGTGACCGATTTATTGGACAAAAGCCATGTATTAGGTTGTCTATAACAGTTAGGTCCGTAGAGTCGGTATGAGTTTTTTTAGCCTTCCATCGGTTAATGGTGACCGATTTATTGGACAAAAGCCATGTATTGTAGAGTCCGTATGAGTTTTTTTTAGCCTTACATTTAATGGTGACCGATTTATTGGACAAAAGCATGTATTAGGTTATCTATAACTGTTAGGGTCCGTAGGGTCCGTATGAGTTTTCTTTTTCATTCCTCACGACGTGGTCTCTGTACGGGAGGATTGTAGTGGTTGCTTAGTTGGTGGTTGGATTAATACATGATCTTTTCAAAAAAAAATATTAGTTATAACTGATTTAAAAATCAGAAAGGTTTTGTTATATCGACTTGCATCGAGCTAAATATTTTAACCAATTAAACTACAACTAATTGTTCAGTATAATTAAAAAAAAAAAAAATTTGTATACAAAACATTTATTTATTTTGAATAAAATTATATTAATTATAATTCACTCATATTGGGGTGGAAGCCAAATATTATAAGAACCAACTATAACTAGGTGAAAGCCAAATATCTTAAAAATAGTTGAGTATTATAGGGTGAATTATGAAAACTGTTTTGCTAACTACCTGAACTTTTTTGATTGTGAAATAAGTTAACACTAAATTTTAAATAATACCAGTTCAGTCTAGAACAAAATTGGGCCTAACCAACCAAACTACAACTAATTACTCATTTATTTTCCAAATATCATAATCAACTGCACTTTACTAATTTGTTGTGACAATTGAAAATATTTTTAAACAAAATATTAAAGGTTTTTAAATAAAATTATATTAAATTATAACTTATTTAAAAATTATAAAAATTCGTTTGCATACTATATATTAAATTAAATAGAGTTATGTGCAATTTTAGTTACCTAAATTTGAACACAGTTTATTCTGTTAAAAATCGAATACCAATTCTTAGGTTTTTTTGGATGTGTGTTGAAGAATATCCTAACCAATTAGACTACAACTCATTGCTGATGATAGTTAAAAATGTTTGTATAAATATTTGTACAAAATATTAATTTCTTTTAATTAATGTTATATTAAATTAGGACTCGTTTAAAAATTATGAACTCTTTTGTCCATGATTCAACCGTCTTGAGAAATAAGTTTTTTAAACAATATTAGTCCAGCCTAGAACCAACTTTTTGTAGGAGTGTTTGAATATCCTAATAAACTAAACGACAACCATGAAAACATTAATTTTATTTAAATAAAAGCGAGTCTCCCCGGTGGAAGTTGAATATACTGACTAACTGTATTATAAAATGTTAATTTATTTTTAATAAAATTATGTATGTATTTTGCTATAATCTATATTTTGATTAACGAAATATGTATGGGTTTGCCCAAACTAATTAGACAATTATGGAGAATTTATTGGTTATTTAAAAAAAAAACATTAAAATTTTGTAGCAGGGACTTCAACAAATTGCAATCAACACTCAAAAAAATCGAAAATCAACAAAATGGAATCGAACTAAATCAATCAAATGATGAGTTTGAATTTTTAAAACAATATAAGATCGATGGATTTGATATTTTAGAAAACTAAAATATATCGCTTTGGTTTCGGTTCATGATGGATAAAAAGGGTTGTTTTTTAGGTTAGTAAAATGAAAGTCTTTAGAATAAAATAAAATCAAATTGCGAATGAGACAACAAAATTTGAAAAATAAATTAACATTTGTTTTTTAATAAAAACAAAAACCGAACCAAACCTAATAAAACCAAACCAATGATTTTGTCCTTTATTGGACATCGGTTCAGATTCAATTATTGAAAAACGAGGATATTGGTTCGGTTACCGGTTTGACACAAAATCGACAAAAACCTAACAGAAATTACCTCGAATCTTGACTAACTAGATTAGACGCTATTTAAAAATAGGGATGATTTCTGTACGATTTTTGTTGGTTTTGTGTCAAACCGATAAGTGAACAAATATTCTCTATTTTTAAAAAATTAGGTCTGAACCGATGTCGAATAAAGGACTCTGTTTGAATTTTGTTAGGTTTTGAATTTTATTTTTGTGTAGGTTAATTTGATTTTTAATTACTTTCATTTTATTAATAATCTTTTTCAATAAGTACCCAATATTTACCGTGCTTTTGGTTCAATATTTCACCATTAAATTAGTTCTTCAATCAAATTTGAATACCAACATATTTTTTTCTTATTATTTATATGTTAGTTCGGTTTTTATAGGTTCTTCAAACCAAAATCAAACGAATATATTTCAAAAATTTAAAATATGAAGGTGAATGATTTAATATTTTCTGGATCCATGGGATCGATTCAGTTCGATTTGATTTGGTCTGTTTTCTGTTTTTACTTTGGCCTATACTTAAAATGTTTACCTACAAAATATAATTTCCTTTAAATAAAATTATGTGCGTGGAGTAAACCAATGATAAATGGTAAATTTATAATTACACTGGAATGATTAGCATCCCTAATCAAATCAGTTCAGCCATGAGATAGTTATGTGATGAACTAGACTTTTAACTTATTGTTGATGAGTTTGCGGGCTTACACCTCTAAGACTTTGGCGAGATCATATGCTTCAGTCATGGAGATGATTATCGAGCTATTCACAAACTGGCTCGAAAGTCAACACATGTGTTGACGATGGATATTCTCTTCAAGTTCGGGGCGTTCTACTTGGTCTAGTGTTGGGTCTAGGTTGTGTTGGGTCAAGGGAAGGTGTCTTCCTGATGGATATTGTAATGTTATATGGGAGATTTGGTTCAGATTTGCGTTTTATTGAAAAGAGACTTTTAGTTCAAAGCCAAAAAAAATAATTAAAAATGTTTATGTACAAAACATTAATTTACTTTAAATAGTATTTAGCAATATATATATTTTTTGATAAATGAAATACCACATGCTTGTAATTAGACAATCAAGTTGATTTTATGAATATATATATATATATTTTTTTTAATATACATAAAAATGGTTATCAAATATAACCTAATTTTTTTTAGTGCAAATTGAGGAGGGAGACCACAAACCCTACGTAGCAGATGATACAAATGAACTCATAAATCACTGATCGAGTGGATGCTAATGTATTACTAATGCAAGGAGGGCGGCGAACAACTAAATTATTTAAATAATTGATCACACAAATCAAAACAATAATAATTTAATACTCCAATTTAAATTATTTTTCATTTGTTTGAGTTGCTTTCATCTATGTTATAATTAATTATAAATATATATCAGTTTATTTCAATTTTATTTAATTCAGAATTATCTATTCCAATAAAAGTTAATTTTTTGGATAATTATTGAAAGGATCAATGACTCGTTTTTTTTCATTATTTAATGATAATTCAGTTTAACATCATGTCATGAATTTGATGTGTAAATTGATATTTTGCTCTCATTTAATCCGGAACCGTGTACTTTTTTTTAGATAACTAAATTAGATAGTGATCTTTTAATATCTTGGAGGCCATTTTTTTTTAATTCACAAGTGTATGGATACACACTTGAACTACTGACTATTCATGAGACAAACCTTTTTAGATACAATATTTAGTTGTTAATATTGGACGATCATCAATTAACCTAATAACTTTTTATTCAAGAACAACAGCAAACCAGGATGATTGTTTATAATAACTAAGTGATATAAATAATATAAAATATGACTTATAATAATTAAGACTCTGATGCAAGAAAATATAAATTCAGAAACAATGTAAATGTGAGAATATAAAAGTAATAAAAAAAATCACTATTTATACAAAGACAATATAAGAATAATAAAAATGTCCTAAACATTATATAATAAGTCCATATAATTTTATGAAAGTTAGAGTTTAGTCCATATGATTTAAAAATTTAAACTTTAATCTCCATCGTTTGGAGAAATATAAAATTTAGTCTATATAGTTTGGAAAAAATATATAACTTAGTCCTTATGATATGAAGAAATAGAATTTAATCCCTATGATTTAAAAAATCTAAAAAACAGTGTATGTTATTCGTAAATCATAGGCGAATTAAATATGTAAATGTGATGTATGAATTATGTTTTTTTTCAATTAATTACTTATCTCACACTTTCATCATTAAACACAAAAATTACTAACTTCTATGTATTTTATTCACCAACAATTATAAATGACATACTATTTTTACATTTTATCAAATCATATGAACTAAATTATAGATTTTTTCAAACCATAGAGACTAATGTCTAGATATTGAAATTATAGAGACTAAAATTTAACTTTCATTAAACCATAGGACTAAATTTATAATTTACCTAAAATAATATAAGTGTAAATATATTTTTAAAATAGTTATACAAACGTATGATAGAACAAATAAAGGAAAAACAAAGAAAAAAATAAAAAAATATAAAAATACAAAATAAAAAAAAGACTAAAAAATAAAAAAATAAAAATGATTAAAGGTATGAAAATATATTTTAAAAATCTAAAAACTAGCATACTACCAGATTGGTTGACCCATAGCTTAGATCAGCTAGCTGGAAGAAGTTGGGACTGTATAAGAGAGGGGGATTTAGGTTCCTCAACTTTAAACTTTAAGCAGGTTTATTTATTTTTTTGAAGTTAAATGGTTAGGCTAGAGAAATTCCAACTGGTTCACAGCTTGGAGAAATTATTAAAAACTAAAAAGAAACAAGAATCATGAAGTGGGCATTGGATTCCTTCTCATTTGCCAACACCATTTTTTGTTAGGCCATGATTACTAAAGAATG
This sequence comes from Cyclanthera cordifolia, assembly GCA_037832605.1. Taxonomy (NCBI): domain Eukaryota; kingdom Viridiplantae; phylum Streptophyta; class Magnoliopsida; order Cucurbitales; family Cucurbitaceae; genus Cyclanthera; species Cyclanthera cordifolia. Next base: position 1,094,464 of record JBBMEG010000005.1, on the reverse strand, counting down.
ATGATCCTTTTGCAAAATGTATTTCTTTTTCTCTTCTTTTTTTTTTTAATTTTTTCTTTTTAATTTTTCACCATTCTTATTTGCTGGGCAATATGAGAACACTGTTTTGTCTTCTTCTGTTGCCATTGCTTCTGCTTCAAGCTTTTCAATTAGGCCATCCTCCAATGGCTGTTCTCGGAGCTATCACCAATACAGGTAACTTTTCAATTAGGCCATCCTCCAGAGGCCTTTGTCTATTTCCTCTATAAACTTTAAAACTTCTCAATTACTATTGTCATGTTTTTTTTTTTGTTATCACAAACACTTTGATGTTCACATTATATGTTAATTGAATTAACAAGCGACAAAAAAAAAAAAAAAAAATCATTTTGGTTCATAGATTTTGTGTTTTGTTCTATTTTGATCCCTAAACTTTCAAAAGTTCAATTTTTGTTCATGAACTTTTTCAATTTGTCTCATTCTAGTCCCTGAATTTTCAAATATTCAATTTTAGTAAATAACCTTTCAAAATAAATTAAATTTGGTTCTTATTGTTTTTTTAAATTATTTTTTATAAAAAATATTACTTTTCTTTATAAATTTTAGCAGTATGTTCACCAACTTTATTATTTATAAGACTAAAATTATTAATATTGTTGAACCAATTTTAATAAATATTAATTTCAAATTTATTTTAATAAAAAAGTTTAGAAACTAAAATAATGTAAAATCGAAAGTTTATGGATTAAAATTAGAATTTTGAAAGTCTAATGACTAAAATAAATAGTTACATTTAAAATTAGACTTTTAAAAACATGTTGACTTAAACAAAACAAAGGTGGAGCAGCATACCTCTTCACCTTTTTTGTCCTTCCTTCCCCTCTCCATGAATGTATCCCTTATTAGATTTTACAAGGAGTGGAGAATTCCTCTCACAATAACCACAAAAATGTAACAATCCTATTTCCGATTGTTTTAGCTGGGAAGCAACTTACTATCTATCAATAGGCGAGAACAGACAATTTCAACTTTCTCAGATGCTTTGGATCAATCTCGAATTCTAGTGAACAACCGAGCCCATGATGTGATGAGTCGACATTGAAGTGCCAAACGACTCCGTCGATAAGAGCTTTTGGAAGTCATTTATCTTCGATGTGGCTTTGATCCGTTGAACAAGAGTTTTTTTTTTACTTAAAATTTAGAGACCAAAATGATATTTTAATCAAAAAATCCATTAAAAATAGTTGATCAAAGAAATTAAAAAAAAGAAAACCCATCGGTGCACTACTTTCAAAGGTAAGTAAACTTATACACATAAGTAATTGAATTCATTTATTTAATTTATATATTCTTCTGTAATGACTGAAAGCAGGGCATAGAGAAGAGAGTTTATAAGAAGCCATCGGTGCAAAATCCAGAAGGAAATGAACCAAAGACAGGCGTATTGCTCTTCGTTATGTTTCTGTCTTCAAAAGCTAAAATATGTATTCCTCAAGCTATATTAATCTGCTTTTTAAAGTATTCATATCAATGGAACAAGTTAACACTCTTACTTCTGCCCTTTGCCAATAGATAAAACATATTCATGTTTAAGCACATACACTTCGACACACACACACATCCGGACACGCCTTGGACACTTGTTCGTCATGCGAACTCAATGTTTTTTTTTTTTTTTTTTAACTAGCTATAGTTTGTTTAATCCAAATAAAAAGCCTCATTTTCTTTCTTTAAATCTAACAATCACCTTTTGTTTTGACCTGCCTTTGTCTTTTTTATTTTTATTTTAATTAAGTTTTGCTTGGAGAGCATAGATGATCGCTGGATTTGGGCACTTAGACATTTTATGAAGCCCCTCACATAGAAAGTAAGTCAGGGGTCTTCCAATTAACTGATGACTAATGAGGTTCTCACTTTGGGTTGTCATATCTCATTTAGACTAGATTTGGACTCGACCAATCAAAGGAAGCTAAAATAGTTCTATGATTAGAATTATGGTAATTGAGACGTTTAACGATAGATTTATAAGTTTTTGAAAGTAGAGAATGAGAGATCAAGAACCTATTAAAGGTGAACACGAGCAACATTGAAAGAGTTTATGTCCCTACTCCACGTAAAAATTTGGCCCCAAAGTGACTCAGATCAATGAACATGCAATAATTAACAGCCTCATATAACAATGTCTGCTTGTGATACTGCTAGATTTTCTATTAATAGCTTCCTCGCACATAACACCTTATTAAAATTATCTCCCGTAAAAATCCAAGGAGCCTCTGACAGAATTCGAAGTCTTTTCAACAAGTTCCAAGAATGCTTCATTCTCACAATCAGGGTTTCTGTAGAACTCGGTGAAAAGCCAAGAATCATGAGAATCATTCATCATCTCATCAATATGCCGTAAGAAAGAAATATTCACTCGAACATCTACCACATCGTTTCATAACAACATCTTGCCTCTATTTAGCCCTTGATCAGTATGTAGAAACAATTATCAAACTTCACAACTATCTTAACTTTACTAGTTAACATCTTCTTTCAAATAGAAAAATTAACAATGGACTCGCTTTTTGCACTTCAAAACAGATGATTAAGTTTCATTTATTTGAGTCTAGAGAATCGAACTTCATGAAATCATGAATATACATATATACATTGAACTATTTCTTTTTCTTCTTTTTTTTTTTTTTCTTTTTAACTATCTTAAATTTTTTTTAATAGACATACATTTGATATCAAATGTGAATTATTTATAAATTCAACAATTATGATGGGTAATTCAAAGTAAGCTCTTAATTATTGAATTATTTGTAATGTTAGGGTAGTTCTGATCTCTAGTAAAATTAACTCAAAATTTAAAGTTAGAAATATACGTTTTTTTTTTCTCTTCATCATAATTTAATGACTTAAATGAAAACTAAATTCAAAACAAAAGAGTCATAAAAAAAAAAAAATCAAAAAAAAATATTTAAACTGATAGTTATTATTAATTAACTAATTTTGATATAAATTTAAGTTCAAAGCTCAAAATTTGTTGAAAGTTTAACATAAAAATGAGAGATATCAGAATTAAGATGAAAGGAGGTTTTATATTCCAACAATTTGGAGGGAGAATTCGAGTATATGAGTTATCTGTGAGGCATTGCTTTGTTGGCAAAATGAAATGATTTTTTATTTTGGAAAATTGCACGAAATCTGTTATGTGATTGGT
>JBBMEG010000005.1:1080512-1091177 GCA_037832605.1 Cyclanthera cordifolia | reverse complement strand
ATCAGTTGGTAAATGATATTTTATTCAATTCAAGAGTTCATGATTTGAGTCATAGGTTGAACAATTTATTTTTAAATATTTAAGAAAGAAGTTAATATACCGCGCAAGAGTTGGGGTGGGATAATTTCCCTGCACCCAAGCCAAGTTGGAGTCAACCCCCACCCCCACATGAGCCCTTAGAGAGAGAAAAAAAAACATTTGATCAATTTTATCCTCTTGTGAAATTTCTTAAAATTAACTAAAAAAGTTAATTGAAGACTTTTCAAATTTTATTGCTCAAATTGAAAGTTTAAAAACTTAATATTTACAAACATTATATGTTAGAGTTGTTTATACCATTTTTCTTTTTATTTTTTTGACATAAATATAAATTTGGTTGTTAAAACAATGAAATGGAATTTAAATCGATAAAAATGATATTTTTAATATTAATTTTTATTCCTCTCTCCTATCTCTACTTGCTCCCTCACACTATCGTTTTCTCGTTCTCCACTGTGCTTTCATCTCCCCATCAGAGAGACAAAATCGAACTTTGTGAAAGATTCATTTGCCCATTTCTTTCAATTATTCATCGGCATATCGTGATTCGTGCGCCTGGGATAATCAGTCGCTTCAGCAATTTGCCTAATCGCCTAATCGCCATTACCCCATTTTCCAAGGTAATTAACCAGTTCTTCGTTTTACTCAACTTCCCCAACTCATTGCCCTCTGATTTTCCATTCAATTTCTTTCTCACTTTCTTGTTTTTGGATCCTGAATTTTATTTATTTGTTGATTTATTTTTCGACCGTTCTTTCGCTCGTTTTCGTATTCAGAATCTATTCTATAAATCCTTCACTTGATCCAATTTGAAAAATGTAGAAATGAGGTTCAAACTAAGACAAGCCTATGTAATGTCCTTCTTCTTCTTTGAATTTTATATGGATCTTATGTTTTCTTCAATGCGTTTCTTTGTTCAGTTGGTTAGATTCGATTTTATTTATATATTTTTAAAATTGAGTTCTTCGTTTTAGTGGCTTTTCTGGGGTTCAAAACGGCCATAGTTTCTTGAAGAAGTGAATTCTCTAGATCTTTATCTTGGGAAACATATAGAGTTGCTAACTGCCATTTGGAAGGCATTCCAATAAACAAACAATTCAAGAGCATGGCAAGCGAAAATTAATCACGTTGTCCTCGTCTCCGGCAGATTACGGTTACTATCTCAGCCGTTTTTGTTTGCCATTCTCAAATTTGGCAACTGTAGTTGGATTTTATTTTATTTTTTTAATTTTAGTTCTTTTTTTTTCCAGTCATCTGATACCAGACATAATGGTGTTGAAAACTAAAAATAGTGGTTAAAAATTTGAATATCTATTGGATTAGCATGAGCTTAAGTTGTTTCTAGAAGTTCTGACGGATACTGAATCTGCCTCTTGTTTGATGTTGTGCGTGTTTAAGATTTCTCTCATTATGTTATTCTAAATGCGCTCAATTTTATTTTTGCTATGTCAAAAGTTAACTGAAATGACCAATTGTTACAGTTCCAGACCTCCTGTTTCTGTTGAATTGGTTAGAAGTAATTGTCCGAAGCCTTTAATTGCATCTAAGTAAACTCCATGGAATCTTCACTACTTTTCAACCAGCTCCAGGTTCGAAACTTTTTCTTTTCTTTTTCCCCACCTTTTTTATTCGTTGGCAATTTGTTTGTACATCATCTATTAAGCATCTGTATGAATCTTACATGATTGTATCAACTTGGATAGGCTGCAGAACCATTTTTCCTACTGGCGGGTCCTAATGTGATTGAATCGGAGGAACATATATTTAGGATGGCCAAGTACATAAAAAGTATATCATCAAAGTATGTCTTCAGGACCTTTAAGACTTGAGTTCTTTGTTCTAAATTATTGAATAAGATTGTGTTTTAGTTCTCTATAATCTATATCACGTTACATGATGAAATAAAATATTAGCGTCTCTTAGATCGACGCAGAAGGTAAGCTTATGATGCCAATAAATTACATGGCATGGCATCACTGATTTGTAGGGGACCAAGGATTCACGTTGCACTCATAATTTGCTTTGTTTTTTCTCTCTCTTTTGTAATGATTTTATATGTAATCTTGCAGAGTTGGTTTGCCACTGGTTTTCAAGTCAAGCTTTGATAAAGCTAACCGCACATCTGCAAAATCCTTTCGTGGTCCAGGCATGGCTGAAGGCTTGAAGGTTTCTAATGATTTACTTGTTTGATGTGGGAATCCTGGTGATGCGCATGTTCTTTCACATGCATATGTCAATTTGTGAACTACACGGCTATGGGTTTGCATGGTTACACCTTTCAAGAACACAATATGTTGTCTGGCCATGATCATTTTTGTGCAAGTATTTTTAGTTTCTCCATGATTTGAATGTAACTGAAGTACAACCTCATATAGAGAGGAAGTCTAGTATACTTATATAGTGCAGCAATCAGATAGTAATAAGTTGGTACTATGAATTTTTATTCATATCTAGCTGATTTTCCATTAAAAGATTTAATGTGATTGTCAGTTTTATAAAGTTGTTACTTTGTGTGCATTGGACCGAGATGGCCTGGTTCCCGACATTGCACCAAAGAAGGCTACACTATACTTTCTCCTCTGTTTTAAGACATTGATATATACAGACACACGCGTGTATGTATAATGGGATTAAATTAAAACTGGAGGGGTGGTACTTCAATTGAAAATTGCAATTCGTTTTTTAAATATCTCAGCGTTCTACAAAATCTTCAGATAACTTCTATTTTATGTTGTCTCAAAGTTACATCTCGTACTTGTTGTTTGATGTGGCACTTGTTTTTTCATTGAGCTTGTGTTGCTGTTTCTTATGATACCAAAGTTTATGCAACTTATGAAGATAATTTTGGGTTATTACAAAATCTTTTGTTTTCCTCGATGTTGCAGATACTTGAAAAGGTTAAATTAGCATATGATATACCCATAGTGACCGATGTGCATGAAACCATACAGGTACGTTTATCTTGTTTACTTCACAGACACATACACACACTATGGACATGTTTGGTGTGGTGAGAAGGATGGGAAGGGAAGGAAAGGGAAGGAAAGAGAACAGATCCCTTCCCATTGTTTGACTCACTGAGTTCCATTCTATCAATCACTAATTTATTCTTATTTTCTTCATTTATCCCTTCTCTTTCCTTCCCTTCCCTTGCCTTTCTACCGTCATGAAGCACGGGCAAAGGCACGAAAAATAGATACAAATACGATAGGACACGACGATACGTCATTTAAAAAAAAAATTAGGACATAAAGATGCTAAAGATACGTTAAATTTTTTAGTAAGTATATAAATTTATCATAAAATACTAAATGTAAACTACTACAAAGCATATAATATCAAGTCAATTACAATGGACGTTGGTTAGGTATGCGGCATGGAGGTGTTGCAAACAAGTATTTTAGAAGACGAAGATGGATTTTTTCATGAAGATGGAAAGATCTTTGGTTTTTTTGTGATAAATGAGAGAGACTTTTTTTATTTTTCTCTTACCTTTTCCTTTACCTTTTTATTATTCAGTTGACTATAACATTAATTATTTTGGGTTTGAGCTTTTAACATTTTAACTCGAAGACCACACATATTTACAATATGTGTCCGAGGTGTGTTCGATTATTAGAAAAATAATAAAAATATATGGACATGAAAAATGGTGTGTCGGACACGTGTCCAAGAAGTGTCCAGAAGAATATGTTTCTAATACGCATTCGACACATTCTTTTCCTATTTTGAAGTGTTGGTGCTTTATAGCGGCCGTAGCCAAACATGCCCTATGTTTGTGTGATCATGTGTTTGAAGTCTAAAAAATGTTTTGTTAGATCCAAATATGTTTTGAACAATCTTAGGTCTGAAATTCTTAGACATAATTTTTCCTATTGATGATATTCCTTGAAGTTACTGCTATTTTTGCAAGTAAAAGTTGAACTTCAGTTGCAAATGTGAACTAAGAATTAGTGCGTGAGTTTGGAATTTCTACATCTTACAGAGAAAATTTTAAACTTGTCATCTTTTACAGTGTGAACCAGTTGGCAAAGTTGCAGATATTATTCAGATTCCTGCATTTTTGTGTCGTCAGGTAATATTATACTTGTTGATGGGAACAATGCGTCCGTGAGTTAGGTTTAATAGAAGTTAAAGAGTCTTAGTTACTCATCTCAATTTTCTCCTCATATCACAACAGACAGATCTTCTAGTTGCAGCAGCCAAGACCGGGAAAATTATAAATATCAAGAAAGGCCAGTTTTGTGCTCCTTCTGTAAGTGAATTCTGATAACTTGAAAAATTAGAATGTTTTCTTAGTTCTTATTTTTTTTAATGTCTATTTGTTTCAATGTGTAGTATCATTTTTTATTTTCCAAATATCCATTTCTTCAGGTAATGAAAAATTCTGCTGAAAAGATCAGAATGGCTGGAAATTCAAATGTGATGGTTTGTGAGAGAGGAACTATGTTTGGATATAGTAAGTTACTGGATTTTCTCTGAAGTTCATGTTCAACATTGTTTGTATTGGTTGTTGTGTTGGAGAAAAGCTTGCACTTGCTTCTTGTCTCTATACTAAAATTAATGATGAGATCAATTAACTTTTTACATTAGGACCTTTTTTTCTTTAGAAAACCGATTTTCTTAAAGTAAAAACTATTATTTGGAGCTTTTGCCAAACATTAAAATTGTCTTAATCTGTATCGAACACAAGATTGATCAATTTGTATGGAAAGCGCTTATGTGAGTCGTCTCTTACATTATTTATAAAAGTTATGAACTAATTTTTAGGCTAAAAGCAAATATTTTTGGGATTAATCAACGTTGATAAATTAATCTACTATTTGGGGAATATGGTATGAAAGAAACAAAAGGATCTTTGGGGTATTCCCTTGTTAGGTTCATTAAGGGAATTTGACCGATTCTTCATTGTTGAATTTTTTAGTTTGTTACCTTCATTGACCCATTTAGTTCATCTTATAATATGCATGGTTTTCTTTGTAGACGATTTAATTGTGGATCCTCGTAACCTGGAGTGGATGAGAGAGGCAAACTGCCCTGTTGTAAGTTGTTTAATCCTGTAACTTTCGCTTCTCTGTAAGGTTTTTTTCGTTTTTAGAAAAAAGAATAGCACTGTTCAAGACTTTTTCTTCAGGAGCACGACCAGACACCTTGATTTTAAAATGAAGTTGTATTCCAATTTATTATGGATAGTGGTACACACTTTTTCTATCATTTGAATCTCATAATTTTTCTCACTTTTTTTCTCTGTATAAAATCCATTTGTGATCTAGTATTAGATGAAGTAATGACGTGCTGTATTTTTATCTGGACCAAAGTTATTTGATAAATGTTTCCACTTCAGGTTGCTGACATCACGCATTCTTTGCAACAACCAGCGGGGAGACAGGTATGTTCGTACGTATAATGTGTCGTATTTCACGTTTTATCAACTAGCCAGTTGCATGCTAACTTAATTGGGAGAGTAATTATATCATTTATAATAGTGTACTATTTTAATAGATCTGAAATATTTATTAATTAATGTCATAAACATGCATAGAAAGAATGAGATGCGTTTCGTTACACATCGCCTTGTTCCTCATGTTGTTTGCATTGCACTCACTCAAACCATTTGCTTAATCTAGTTTTTGAACTTGGACCCGTATGCCAAGTTGTCCATGTTCAACTCGACTCATTAGTTCTGTTATGTTAGGTCAAGTTTCCAAATTAGCAAGTCTAAAGGGTTGTACCCAATCCATTTGGTGATTTAGTAATTCAATCAAGTCTCAGTGCTTTTCCTTAGCGTTTTCTGTGTTGTAAATTGCACCAGGATTCTATACATTAGTTCGAAATTTTGTTACTCAATATCTTCATCTGAACATTTTTCATTAGATCTTTGAATTTAGAAGGTTAAATATTGTTTTATCTTTACGAAGTTGGGTGATGGAGGTGTTGCTAGTGGCGGCCTACGTGAATTAATACCGTGCATTGCGAGGACGGCAGTGGCTGTTGGAGTAGATGGGATATTTATGGAGGTATTCGATTTTTTATGATATTCATACTTTTTACTTTCATGTCAGCCACATATCCAATTATCCATTATAAACTATAGATAGATTTAAGAAAATGGTAGTAAACAGAAGTTAGATAAACAATAGTTAAAGGTAATTTATAGAATTACCTGCTGCTGCCTTGCACAAGTTTTCTGGAAGTTATTTAGTTTGGTTGGGAATGTTTTTTAGAGCATAGTTTTTTTCTTTTTTCTTTTGAAATTATAGTATCTTTTGTTCAACTAGTTTATGCACGTTATCTTTGTTATTGGTTTAGTGTTTGTTCTATTTTAGTCTTTTTGACTTTTTTCAAATGTAAGTTAGTTCCAGTAACTGTACAAAAAAAAAAAAACTTTATTCTTGGCTAATATTATTATTATTATTATTTTATATACTTGCATGTACACGTCTTTTATTCATTTATATAATCAATAAACGTAGTCTTGTGTTTGAATCCATATAAAAACTAAAGTTTGGGTGATAGTGACAAATAAAAAAATTGTGAAAATTTGAGAGACGAAACTGGATTTAAACCTTTATTATATTATAACTTTGCTCTGAAGTTATGGGTAATTTTAGTCTCTTAAGATTTTGTTTCTGGTTTGAAGGTGCATGATGACCCTCTGAACGCACCAGTTGATGGTCCAACACAGTGGGTGAGTTTTGCTTAAAAAGGGTTTTAATTAGTTGTATTTGTTACATGAGATCTTTTAAGATAAGGGTGGTTATTTGCTCGCTGAACCTTTCAATTATATTCCCTTTTCTGATTAGCCTTTGCGTCATTTGGAGGAACTGCTGGAAGAGCTTGTGGCAATTGCAGTAAGTTTCATTAGATTTCTTGAATCTTTTTCCTTTGTCTGTTTCTGGTGATCGGTGAAACATGGCCTTGGATTGTACTGAAGTTGGCTAAATAGGAAACGTGAATTTGAACTTTTAATCTCTTGGTTAATAATTTATACCTTAACCAGTTGAAATCTGCGGAAATCGCCATCTCTTTTATGTTGTTTCAATGATCTATATACACATTTTCTCATACATATTTTTTGTATCAAAATTTGATCCGGATTGTTTTTCTTTCCTCAGCGAGTGAGCAAGGGTAAACAACGTTATGATATCGACCTAACGCCATTTCGTGATTAGACAGTAGAAGGCATCATGAAATTTCATTCTGAGGTATTATATATGAGATCTATGATTTCAATGCCCTGTAATTGTTGAACTTGAAAAAGAAACTGATTTGATATAATTTAGCTTATTCTTTCTACTATTTTTCCTTCTCTATTAACTGAAATAACCGAAGTTTTACTTGAATCCTTATATAATTGTGCTGTACCTTAATTTTTTGGTGGTAATAGCGATGAAGCTTGCTTTCAGTTAATGAGGATCACCTGAATTTTGGTGTGGTCAATTTTATCTGTTTCCTGCATTGGAATTATTTGCTTATAACTTTTGATGCTCATATTAGATTTCTCCTTAACAAATATTTTTCCTCCTTTTAAGGTATGAACATTAATATAAATAAATAAATAAATAAATATATATATATATATATGTATATATGTATATATATATATATTTTTTTTGTTACTCGTGACTTGTTAATGGAGAAGCTCGAACTCATAGAAATATATGACTAATCTAATCACGTGGGGTTAGTTTTGTAGATGTTAAAGTCTCTTGAAAAAATACGTAAAATTATTTTTTATAGGTTAAACTTTCATTTTGGTTCTTAAACTTTCAGTTTTGCTTTATTTTGATGTCTAAACTTTCAAAAGTTTTATTTTAGTCTTTGGATTTTCAATTTTGTTCTATTTTGGTTCCTAAGTTTTTGAAAGTTCGATAATCTCTATTTTCAAAATAAATTAAATTTGGTCTATTTTTTAATTTTTTGATAATTATTTTTTTTTAATCATCTTTCTCTATAAATTTTAAAAATATGTTCTCTTATTTTCTTTATTTTTATTATAATCATTAACATTTTGTAATCAATTAAGAAAAATAATATCAACTTAAAACTTATCATAATAGGGATCAATTGGAAGTTCAGGAATAACCATGAAATAACTTGAAAATACATGTACTAAAATTGGATTTTTAATAATTTATGAACTAAAACGGATCAAACTTCAATCTAACATTTTAACCTAATTTATCTATGGCTCATGTGTTTCTTCCAAATAATACGATAATACCTTCAACATTTCTTCCTAATAAGTCATGAATAGCATCTTCAATCCTTGGTTATGTTGAACTTGTACCATTTTTTTCATTTGCTCTTTCTATCTCCTTTAAAATCCATGTTATAATTTTAGGTTAAAAGACCAATTTGATTATGCTGATCACTAAATTTTCAAAAGTTTAATTTTAGTTCTCAATTTTTAATTTTCAAAAGTTAGTCACATTATTGAACTAATTTCATATAATATCAACTTCAAATTTAATTTAATTAAGATGAAACAAATTTGATAATTGGGGCTAACTAAAAGGAAACAAAATTAGGATAGTGAGAGATATTTGAATAACCCTATGCCCATTAGCATCTCCGCCCCCATTTGTAAATTTTATTTCATTATTATTCTTTTCCCCTACGGATCGAACCCAAGCCGTAAATTTCAAAGAAAATTTTAAAACCTAGTTGAACAGTATTATCGACGGTTTATTCGGTCAATTCCATATTTAAAGGGTCATTGATAAAAAATTCTATTATAAAATTTAGGTAATTTGGAAAGTATTTATATATAGAGTCAATAATATATATTACTATCCTGACTATATTCACTAATACAATAACTATATTTGCTAATATTTTTTAAATGCGAGTATATTTGCATTTAAGTTGTAAATTTGACAAATTTTGTAAGTTTTCTTAATAAAATAAAATGGCCTCATACACTCCTTAAAGTATATTCTAACCGAGAAGTAAACTGTTAAGAGTGTAGTAGGCGTGTTAGAAGTTTTGGAAGAGGTGTGAGAATTTCCTGCCCTAATATTTTCTTTTCATCTTCTTAACAATTTAGTCTACCAAATCTTCAAAAATAAGATTTAGAAATAAGATTTGAAATTTAACAGTTCCATTCTCGTCCTTGAATTTTTATCTTTGTTCTATTTTGATTTATGAACTTTTAAAAATCTAATTTAATTTTTGAACTTTGAGTTTTGTTTCATTTTGGTCAATAAACTTTAAAAGTCTAATTTTAGTCTCTAAATTGTGAAAAAACGACTTAAAATTGGTCCTTATAGAGAGTTTAAAGTCAATATTAATTGAAATTAGTTCAATAATGTAAATAATTTTAATACAATCAAAGATAAAATGGGAAGACATTTTCAAAATTTATAGAGGAAGATGATAATTTTCTTAAAGGATATAAACAAAAAATAAATCTAAAGACCAATTTTAAGTTTTTTCTAAAGTCCAAAGATCGAAACAATTCTCAAACTTTACAGATTAAAATTGGATTTTTGAAAATTTAAAAATTAAAATGGAACAAATCTCAAGATTCACGGACTAAATTGAACATTTAAAAATAGAACAAATCTAGTCCCAAATGATATTTTATCCTAAAAATAAATATGATTTGTCGCCATTTGTAAATTTTTATGCACCCCCACGTCATCCCCTACATTACATCCTCTCTCTCATGCATAAAGCTGGTTTAATAATTCAAAATACCATTAATGTTTTTGATCATCGGTTCTAATTATTGAAAATTACTACATAAATTGGGATAATTTTGAAAGCATCATTTATGAATTGCATCTTTTAAAATCTATATGGTTTTCTTGTTTTTATTTTATCATAAGTTGAAAACTATATGGCATGACATTTAACATCTCAAAATAATTTAAAAGTTCAAACAAATATTATTGTAAAAACTTGAATTTATAAATAAACAGCTATATTCTTAAACAAAAGTATTAAAGGTAATACTCCAAAATCAAATTGTCTAACACGATTATACAAAATTAAACGAAGTGTAATTGCATCATCAACCACATTCAATTTAATATATAACTTATGCATATGACATGATCTATACTATAAAAAATGTTAAACTAATTTTTACATAATTTGAATCCGTGATTATTAAATTATACATTTATGTCGATAGAAATATGCTCTTATTCACCTAAATCACACCAATTTAGTACTTATCAATCAAACTTTGGGGCTTTCTTTTCAAGTTTAAGCTGAAATTTTACTAAACACTAATTAACATCATATGACAACTAATTTTCTAAAATGTACATATATACAAACAATTATTTAAAGAGCTAACCCAATTTCAAACGGAATCTTAATTAGTTTAGGCGCCAATCTAAAAGACTATTAATTAAGTTATAATGAGCTACAAATGAAGACTATATGAACAAAAAAAAAAAAAAAAAAAAAAAAATCTCCACCCACACAAAAGTAATGTTAAATAAGTATGGCTTTATTGAGGAAATAAAAGTGTTCAATTAAAACATGTAAGCTTAAATAAAGGATGTATAATTATGTTTAGAAGGCAATAAAGTGAATGTTGTTAATTAGGTTGCTAGACTTTTATTTCCTTACCTTACCAAGTACTCAGTTTTCTACATTATTTGAGATTTT
>JBBMEG010000005.1:1043647-1062986 GCA_037832605.1 Cyclanthera cordifolia | reverse complement strand
TCTCTATTATTTAAAGAAATGTAAAATTTAGTGTTTGTAGTTTGTAAAAGTATAGAATTTATTTCTTATGATTTGAAAAAATAGAATTTATTTTTTATGGTTTAATAAAATCTAAAAACTAGTTCATGTTATTCGTAAATTATAAGTGAATTAAGTACGTAGATGTAACTTTTAGTATATGAGATGATACTTTTTTTTATTCAACCAATTACTCACTCACACTCTCATTATTAAAGACATAAATAAGAAACATCTACACATTTTATTTACCAACAATTACGAACGACATAAATTATTTTTAAGATTTTAGCAAATCTTAAAGATTGAATTCCAAATTTTCAAACTATAAAAACTAAATTGTAGATTTCTTCAAACCATTGAGACTAAAGTCTAGATTTTTAAACTATAAAGATCAAACTCAATTATTTATTTATTTTTTTTTTTTCAAATGGTAGGATCAAGAAAAAACTATATTAACCTCCTAGTTTTTGACAGCCGGAGAGAGAAACCATGAAAAATTGATAACAGAAGGTAGATTCTTTTTTTTTTTCCTTAAAAATAACAAGCAATCAAATTTTAAACAGAGTTATGAAAATGAAAATATCTACTACTGATTCGTTGGAGGTAGTATAAGAGAACTTTTGTTTGCAATCACTCAATTCAATTCCACAAAATATTACCCAAACTTTCTATCTTTATTAACACATAAATAAATAAGCAACTCGTAGGTATATATGTCTGAACCTTTGATACTTCACGATTATTTAGCTCGATGTTTCATTGCCTGGTCAGCGACGAAGATCTCTCTTAAATCGAGTTTATCTTTTCATATTTGAGAGTTTATTGTTTTTGTAATTGGACTTTTATGTATAGTTGAGTTATTTGTTATAATAGAGTTTTATGAGTATATTGCATTATTTATATAGACTCTTAAAACTCATGTCTTTCTTTGATAGACATTATTGTATTTGTTGTTTTTAATATAATTTTTCTCATCTCTAATATTTGTGGATGTTCCTTATAATATATCGTTATGAAACTACATAAATTTGTGCGTTTGTTTTGCTCGTTTTTTGTCTAGGATTTTGGTTTTGTTGAGGATTCTCATGGTTCTCTAAGTTTCTTGGGCTTGTTTTTTTTTTTTTTTTTGGGACAGTTTTAATGTTATTAATTAATTATCTTTTCAATTAATATGACTGTTCACGACATATGCTTTCAAATCATCATAAAAGTGTGTCAACATTATCAAACGCGTATTTCTGTGTATCATTTGAACTTTTTCCATGCATTATTATGAAACATTGTTTTTTTTTTTTTTGACATTGTTGCGTCTTATTTACTTAAATCTTTGACAATATTGTACATTTTTTTGACACTTCAGGAATAATTTAGTGTACTATTTATAAGGGGAGTTAAAAAAAACAAAACTAATATATTGCTCTTCAACATTTATGTTTGGAGTGAACAACATTATACAAATGTCAATATTGAAAAGTCTCCGAGGAGTGGCGCAGTTGGTTGAAGACTTGGGCTCGAGAGATGTGCTCCCTCTCTTTTCGAACTCTATCTGTGACAATAGTTTGTAGTCTCCACTTGCTTGATGTAATATAATAAAATTTATCCCTACTGGCCATTAGCTTAAATTTTAGGGTTGACTGGTGATTTAACGTAATTTAACAATGATTATTTTTTGGAGATTTTTTCATTACCTTAACAAGTGGTATCAGAGCTAGTCTATTGACTTAGCAATGTGGATGATCTAGACTATCGAATTAAGTAGAACAAAAAAGGGGTGAATCTCGTATAGTTTGATGCATTTTGATCGAGGGGAATTCTCTCTCGATGTAGACACAGGTGTGAGATAAGGTTTGAATGATTTGACGGTGTACCCTAAGGAGAAGATGAGTTTAATTAGTCTAAAATCTACTAGAATGGCTTGAGTACTATTTTGTTCGATGAGAGTATATAATCCTTTAGTGTCGAATGCCAAAGACAAGCCCACTAAGAGGCTTAGTGAAGTTTTTTTAGGAGAGAATATTATTGTGGAATGCAAATTAAAAAACAAAAAAAATCTCACATTTATTAGATAAGAGTAAGATTATGGGTATATAAGTAATATTGACACCATCTACATTATTAGTATGTGACGTTTTTGGTGAAGCAAAAAATAAAGTCTCAAAAAATTATGTTCAAAGAGGATAATATCATAGCAATGTGTAGAGATACTTCGGGAGATTATCATACCCTTGACAGAAAACTCCCTAATATTTTGAAAAGGGACGTTGACAAGTTGACCAAGGGTTCGAAAGTTGGATGAATTAGGAGTCTTTTGAACTTAGTATCATCATGTTCACGAATCATGTTAACAAGAGACCATCTAATTATCAAATGCAGAGATTTGTATTAATTCACATGAGATGATTTAAGTGTTCTTTTTTTTTCTTTTTGTTTTAGGTAGAGATGCTTCAATGTAAAATAATCCAAGAAAAATGCCAAATATATTAAAACATATATAATTATATGAATCTTTATTATCAATCTCTTTTTTGGTAACTTTTTTGAGTAAGAGATTCTGGTCTCTTTAACTTTAATGCTACAATTATATTACTTTGGGAATTCAATACTTTTGACTGATTTAATGTGTCTTTCTTATTTGTTTTATTATCATTCCTATCATATAACTCTTTTCTCCATTAAATCAATTTCTTAACCTTTTTTTAGATTCCGACTTTCAAAATGGCAAACTTTATTTTCTCATCAACAAATTTTGGTGAAATTTTTTACTATATATAATTTTATTGAATACCTTTGAGTGACAAGTTTTGTTTTATTTTATTTATTTATTTTATTTTTAAAATGGGGTTTTGCTTCATTAGAAAGCAAACCCACCATTAAAAAAAAAGAAGTGTGTTTTTGGAATATTGGGTGTGTGTTTTTTTTTTTTTTTTGACGAAATTTATGTTTGGGTTAAGATTGGTAGATTATAAGAAAAAATCCTTGCGCATTGAAATACCTTTTGGTTTATTGTCGGTTTAAAAACTTTGTGAATAAAAATAGTTCAACTAACATGAGACATGTATTAGCATCCGCTCGATCTGTAGACAATATTTAAAAGAAAAAGAATATCGAATTACTAGAAATTAAGCTTTTATGGGCATAAAAGACATACCTGACTTAAAGTTTGATTATTAAATATACTTCTATTATTTTTTGATGAAATATATAAAAGTTCTTTTAAATATATTAATATTTTTTATTACAGTTAAATATATTAACATACATGTAAATAACAATAATAGTCATGTTATTATTATATCCGATGATTATTTAAATAAATTTAATATAAAACGTTTTCCAATTAAAATAATTTTGTATAAGTTAAATGGTTTATTAGATAAAAAAAAACGAATTACTATATTTAAAAGACTTAATGAACATAAATTTAAAAAAGATAAAAACATTTGAGCAAAAGTGTTTTTATAAATTTAGAAAAAGTGGACAGAGAAGAAAACAAGTGATATTGTATTTTAGTTTGTGATTGTTATCTATCGATGTTGGGCTTTTGGAAAAATATTAGAAGCAGATTATCCCACATCGTAATGAAGCAAGTAGTGGTGCGCTCCAAGCACTATAAAAAGAGCATGTGGCTTTGATTTCAAAGCATCCCAGTTAAAAACACTTTAAGCTTGGTGTGCTAATTCTAGTTAAAAACACTTTAAGCTTGGTGTGCTAATTCTAGTGAAATTCCTCTTGTATTCTCTAGTGAGAGAGTGGGGCAAAATGTGTGAGTAGTATAAGCTTTGAAGAGAGTGTTTATGTAACTGGGGTCGGGGAGAGAATTCTGTGTGATTGTAACAATTTTTCACATAGTGGAAGTTCTTTCTGTCCGTGGTTTTTTCTCTGGTTGAGGAGTTTTTCCACGTAAATTCTTGTGTTTTCTTTTATTGTTTTTCCTTTTAATTTCTCAATTATTTTCTGCTTATTCCTGCGGTAATTAGGGAAATGTTTTTCCCAACAATCGAAAGGGTCGGCAGCACTTTGATGTTAATCTAGTTCAACATCAAATGTCAGGATTCGATCCTTAAATCGGTATTGTCCCCTCTCTAATCTGTACTTACGAAAAAAAAAGAAAAGAAAAGAAGTGTGATTGTTAGAAAATATCTTTTTAATTTTGAAAAAAAAATATAAGAGAGGGAACAAGTATAGTTGTAATAAGAGATGGAAGAAACGCGTTAGCGTGGAGAAAAGGCAGAAAGAAAAAAGAAAAAGGAGAGACTGCAGGAAAAACCTCAATCAATGTTTGATCAGATGCTTGCTGTTGGATATTCTCACTGCCACGTCACTCAATAAATCAATCAATCTGCATTTTAAATCACAACACAATTATATTTTACTTTCCATGATTCTTGACCATTGGCGCTGCTCATTATTGGATGCTCAATGATTCCATAATTAATTCTACCAATTAAAAACAATCCATAACTTACCACCTAACTTAACCATCTTCAACTAAACATATAGGTTTAAGAGGAGCCGGCTCCGCATAACCGAAAACAACCTCGACCGATAAGGAGAGGCCCACTTTTTTCGCATACATCTAGAGAAAAGGTTACGATAGCATGCTCTTCCCCGGCTAGAGAGCCTCATTCGAAGTCATTTTATTCTAAATACCTTCGAACTTCGAACGTTCGATCTGTTGAGATATGACTTAAACTATGATGTCGAATCTTGTTGCACTAACTGCTCTCAAATAAATAAGAGCGAAATACCGATTTTCATTATCGAGTTTGTAATCGTGGTGTTGGACTGAATTACTGTCAAACATGAAACTAACTCGTCATCAAATCCTGTTGATCTTTTCCTTTTTCTTAAACTACAGTACAAAGGGTGTATTTTTAAAAATAGGTCAATTATAAAACATTACCTTCCTACTTTTCCATTTGCTTATACTATTTTAAAAGTTACCTTCACATTTTTAACATTTCATAAATATTTCAACACTAATTTTTTAAAAGAAAAATAATCTTAAAAGGTTGACATGTCTAAATATTGTTATTTTATTATAACTTTAATTCGGACAAGTGTGACAACAAGAGTTAGAGCTCTAACGACATCTTGTACAACTTACTAACAATGTACAACCTAACCTACTAACAATGTGGTTTAACCTTGCGATAATTGACATATATCCTCCGCTAAGAGTTTGTAGATTTGAAATATCCTCCAAATCAAATTTGTTGTTAATTCCATTTATTTTTCTTTTCAAAGATATCGAGTTGAAGAGGAGTTACGGAAACAAAATAACAATTATACATAAAAAAAGTGTCAAAATGCCTTGAACTAAATTATGCTACGATTTTACTCAATCGTGGTCTGATTGATTGTTTGAGGTTGGAGGGCAGCACCCCAAATCCTAAATGAAATATATCACATGAGTTTTATATTTTGTATTGATTTTTCTTTTATGATTATATTTTTATGAGAGTATTATATAAATTAAATTCTCTTAAATCTTAATCAATGCCTTTGTATTCTACCTCTTAATAAAATGGTTTCTTCTCTTTTTATAGACGTAGTTATAAAATTTGTAAATCACCTGAGTTTGTGTGTGTGTTTTTTTAAATTTGTTGTTCTTAAAATTTTTTTTTTTTTTTTTATTCATTGATTATGATTTTCATAACAAAAAGAACGAAGAACACATGCTTATAGCAGATAGGAAGAGCAATGCAAAGGCCTTTGCCATAACAAAAGCTGCCCCCTCGTCTGCTTTGTCTCAGCATCTTCCCTGCGCCTTTACCAACATTGTTTTTTTTTTTTTTTTTTTTTGTCAGTTTCCTTTTCTAGTTTTTACTCAACAAAAACGTAAATGTGATGCTCAAGTTTTAGAGAGATACATCAATAAATCGAGTCTACATCCGAATAAGAGACCTTAGGGATACAAAGTTATGATGAAAAAAGATTTTTAAAAAAAATTGATTTGTACTACGTATATTAACAATATGCACAATGACAAATCTAGACATGAGATGCAGAAGAATGTCAAGGCTCAGAGAAGCTAAATCTGATTCGAAATCTTCAGTGCATTATTAATAGCGCTTAAAGGCTAGTAATTAAAGTATTCGAGTTATATGAGATGCAGAGGAATGTCAGGATTTAGAGAAGCTAAATCTAGATTTCAAATTCTAGTCCAAATTTTGAACTTGAGTGTTAGAGTAAACGAGCTCATTACATTGACTGAAACTAGTATGTTAGGTCGTAAGCCTATTGACACACCTATTAAGCAAAATTATCATCTACTAGCTCGTGTTGAGAGGGAGTCGTATACGAATACATATCAATATTGTTGATTAGTTGGACGTCTAGTTTATTTGTCTATAACGCGTCTGTAGGTCAAGAATTTGTTGCTAGCTTTAGGTGAGATGCGTTTGACCGCTTTTTGTGACAGTAATTGGCCAACTTGCCCATTGACTTGTCGTTCATTGACCGAGTCTGTGATTTTTCTTGAATCTCTTCTTATTTCTTGGAAAATAAAGAAAACATGCAACTATGTCTCGTTCGTCTGCATGAAACTGAGTATTGTGTGATGATTGTTGCTACCCGTGAATTAAAATGGTTGTAATCACTAATGACTTCTCTTGGTGTTATGCCTGATCAACCTATACAACTGTTATGCGATAGTCAATTGACTCTTCAAATTGCAAAGAATCTTGTGTTTCATAATCATACACCCATATTAAAATTGATTGTTCAATATGTTCTTACTATTCATCAGTTGCCTGACATTTTAACAAAGACATGTGTGAAGTAACAATTTAAATTTCTGAGGGAGAGTGTTAAAAATTATAAATATGATTACTAGATTTTCTAGATTTGGTTATTTAAATACCGTATATATTTGTTAGGTATTTGATGTACTATAGATTGGGTTTGAATATAATGAAAAGGCAGAATTTTTTACCAATCATTTCTCTAAATTCAACCATGCTATCTATGATTATTCCAACATTGATATATTGTTTTTGCAATTTCTCTTTTAAGAATTGGTTAATTGTGATTATATATTATAAATATTTTTATGGCTATATAAATAAACATATTCTAATTGTTATGGGTATATTTTGATATGTTTTAAGATAAATGATAAATCAATTTTATAATTATGGTACATTAAATTAATAATATCACAAACATAGTTTTAATTTATTTTATTAATGATTAAAAACAATAATTTTTTGAAAACAAAAACTGTCATCAAGTATCAGTTTTTATAAACCAAAAAATAAAAAACAATTACAAACATGTATTATTTTTATTTTTTTAAATAAAAAACTAAAACTAAAAATCAAAAATCAAAAACAAAAAACAAAATAGTTACAAAGAATTTAGTTATATTTTATGTTTGCAGAGGAGTTTGGTAACTGATCTAAAAGTTGGATTATAATTTAAATCAATATTACAAATATCTTTCTATTTTTGACTTAAATAATTGTTTAAATTAGGGTGGAAAGATTCGAAACTATGACTTTTTGGTCATTCGAAACTATATTAGAGGCGGAGAAAAGGAATGACACCCCGTGGATCAATAAAAATATCCTACTTTAGTTTTTCTTTAGAAAAATGAGATCTTTGGCAATTTCACTCAAATTTTATTTCTGTCTTGTACATCTATTATCTAAAACAGACAGAACGGCATCAATGATGGTTGAATCTTGAACTTCTACGGAGATCAAGAAATTTACTTTGAAAATATGGAATTTTCCTCGAATAAAAGTTGGGTTTATTCTGTCTTTTGTACATGGATCGTTTCCCTTTAGAAACTCCACGAGATATGATTCTTTAACCTGACACCAAAAATATATATATATAAAAATTGTGTTAATAACTTACAGATTAGGCAGGCGATCTTCCACCTGACCCTTGTGAAGCAAAACTGCCTCTTTCGTTACATGTAAAAAGGAACAACGATTTCTGTCGTAGAGGTCGGATGTGAAGGCTGGATTTGAGGTTGGGACTCTGGCGCTTGCTCAACGAGTCGGTTTATTCGCTCAAGCAACTGAGCAGCTTTTCGCTTGCCTCTATCCGTGCCATTTTGTGCCAAATCTATTAATGAACTGATCACTCCATGATCCCTGGCCTCTACTAAGTGTTGTTCGTCTCCAGAGCAAAGATGCACAAGAACTGCTGCTGCATTCTCTCTGTTCCTGGGGGATCCTGTCCCAATAACATCTACCAAAACTGGCACTGCCTTGGCTGATCCGATGGCAGCTTTCCCTTCGGAATGGCTAGAGAGTATCGCTAAGATGGCTAAGGCTTCATCCACCATTTCGGTTCCTGGTTCAGCAAGAAGCTGCATTAAGGTTGGAACTACACCAGCTCTCACTGCCTTTCCCTTGTTTCCTTGGTAGATGCATAAGTTGAAAAGAGCAGTTGCGGCATCTTTCTTACCCCTTTGAGTGCCTTCACTAAGCAACGTAACAAGTGGCGGGATAGCTCCAGAAGCACCGATTCTAACTTTGTTTTCGTCTACAACTGAAAGGCTGAAAAGAGTGGCTGCAGCATTCTCCCGTGCTTCCATGCTACCCTTCTTAAGCACGAGAACGATACCAGGAACTGCCCCAGAGGAAATGATGCTTCCCTTGTTGTTCTCACATATAGAAAGGTTAAGAAGTGCTGTCACAGCATGCTCTTGAACACGGGAGTCTGGAGTTGAAAGAAGCCCGACAAGGAGAGGTATTGCACCAGCCTCAGCAATGGCAACACGATTATCTGCATTCCGCTTTGCAAGAAGTCGGATCTCACCAGCTGCTGATCGTTGGTCTTCAGGATTTCCAGATGCAAGTTTGCAAAGCAGAATATCGATCTTCGTGTGTTCAGCAGGTGAGCAAGATGATGAGCTTCTAGACGGCCGAACACTGCTAGGTCGCTTTGGTGGTTCAATACCATTAGCCTCACACCATTGGGCTATAAGGCTACGCAAAACATAATTGGGGGTAAGAGTAGTGCTTGAAAGGTTCTGTTGTGTCTTCGGACATGTTCCATGCCCTGCTTCAAGCCACTTTTCAATGCAGGAACGTTCATATGTCTACAGGAAAGACAATGTTGGTTTTTCAAATATTAGTTAAAATATGTGGATGTAATTGGCTGCCAAGGAAAGGAATCATAAAAGGCTTAATATGTCACATATTTTAGTTAGAATCATAAGCAAAAATAATATGGTAATCAGCAGAGCAGCACTTTATCTAAGGCTTGCAATAAAGCACCTGATCCTATCTAAAACTAAGGAAAAAATCCACTCCATCACGAGACTACATGAAACTTGAAACATAATCGGTTTGGACTTCAAAATGCTACACATCTAAGATATATCATTTTGATATTGTTTTTCACCTCGTATCTGAAAATAACGAGGATGTAACACAACTAGAGCCACTGACAAGTAAAGTGAAGGCCAGACGTACCTGTCCAGTTGAAACAATGACAGGATCTCTCATCAACTCCAGGGATATAGGGCAGCGAAAATCATCTGGTATAATTGGGGCCTTATTATTTTTCTCGTTGGATATTTGTCCGCTACAACTAGCTGGAAGACACTTTTCTCTGCCAGGAATATCTGTTTCAAGGTTCTCCTTTTGCACAAAGTCTTTTATTTTCTTCAGCAGCCCTGACATCTTCTCAATACTCTCACCTGGATCTCCTCCACTAGGAGTAACCATCTCATGCAAAGCTATGGACTCTTGTGTAAGATCGGATATTCCAATTAGTTGTAATTTTTCAGCTAATCTCTTCAGGCGGTTTTGATCTACAGAAGAATCATTGTTCGAATTGTATAGGGCAAGGATATCATCCAACAACTCAGAGTCAGCTACATCGGCTCTGTCATTGGCTCTTCTGAACTGTCCAAGAACAAGCTCGACCTGCAAACATGGCTCTAGATGTGTACGTAATGATTTTAAAAATATATTAAGTTGCAGGCTTTCTACACCGTATCTAATATCTATTTGACATGAACACAGAGGAAGATCCAATCACTATAAAGGTTATTCCATGTTATCTGTAATCTCTTATAGGTTAAACTGGTTTTAATCTTTAAAGAACTACTTACATTTCGTTTGAACTAATAATATGTTAGAAGTTGCATTCAACTTCTACACCTTTGCATTTCAAATTCATTTTAATCATCAGGGAGGTCATATCAGTATTGGTTAGCATTAAGGTACAATACACTTTGAGTTCTAACTTTTGGCTTCAACAAAAATTCAATTTTGGATTTGTCCTAATAAAGGGGACTAACTATATTAATGGACGGTTTCGACGACAACGAGTTACAAGTTTGAAACCCCCTGGCTCCTCCCCCAATATAGTTGAATAAATTTTTTGAAAAAAAACAAAACAAAGCCAATGGGTTTTTCTATGGAAGTATTTCTCGAGAAACGTCCTTTCCTTATCTAAAAAATGCCAACATACTTGAAGTAGTTAGACATTGAAGTTTGTCTTCTATTATCGATTGTGGGTTTGTTACCTCGTTTTATTTGTATTAAAATATTCTCAACATGTGACAGCCATTGAAAACTGACAAAATAGTTCAAGAGTGAAAGCTATAACTAAAACAATCGTTCCATTGAGCAACACTTGAAGAAATCAAGAGAAAGATGTTGCAAATCTTCTATGAATATGTCTGTTTTTTTGCAAATACGTGACCAATGACATCCTGATATAATACTATAATACTCAAGAACCTACTGTAATCAACTATCATCAAGGTTCCATGCCTAGAGACTGCAAATTTAAAATGAAATGTCACAGTTTTTTTACCTGCTCTTTAACTTCATCGGATATATCAAGTTGATCATAGGCTATACCATCCAAAGATTGTTCCAAGCGAGTCGTTACATCGTGAAATTTGTTCATAATTTGATCCCTCTTTACGGCCTAGAATTAATAGTAAAATGAGGTTAGGATTAAAAGTAGATGAGGTAGCAAATACCTATAATGATTCAGATATTTCATCCTTTAGTGTGAAAATAGCTGTAGAAATTTGATGCACCCTCTGATTAGAAGTTGAAAGTGATTGTATTGGTATCACGATTACTTTTCAATGATTTCAGAAGAAAACAAGGAAACAGTAAACACAGACGCAAGACATTTGTATGTCTGATCGACAAAACCAATTAAGCTTAGCTTGCCCATTATTATTTGGATTTAAACTGGAAGTAGTTGAATCAAAGACAGTAATACAAACAAAGTTCAATTATAGAAACTAGAAAGAAATTATCTTCAAAAAGTCATATGCAAGTGGAACTAAGAAAATGGTAAACTTCCATAAGTCAATCACTTGCCAAAAGGATAAGCACAAGGAACTTGATGATTTACATCTCCATCGTTTTATGATGATGTAAGTATCAGGCAGAAAATGGAAATATCAACTGAAATTACGATCTTAAAAAAATTGTATCCCTAGAATACAGAAATTTTAACTAAACGTAGCAGAGATACTATATTTTCTTTTCTTAATGTTTCAATTTGCATAAAAAATGTTATTGACCAAAATAACGGTAGCTTCCACAGCAAGAACCACTATTTTTATATCAAATAAAATCCAGCATATACACAATTCTGGAGTGATGAGATCCGAAATTATGTCGCTTTCCTCAATTTGGGAACAAACAAAACGAATTAGGCGCCAGAAAGAAGAAGATAATAGAACGAAATAAGAAGGAAAGCAAAAAAAAAAAGAAAAAAAAGACAACCAGCTGCAGGAATGGGATTCCATAACGCAACGAGCTTAGCACTGAACAAACTAAAGAACAACTCACCAGGAAAATCTTACTCCCCTCGCTTCCAAATCTAAGCAACTTCTTAGCCGATTCGAGAGCCTCTTTCAACAATACGAGAGCCTTGAGAGTACTTTCGGGGACTGGCTCTTTGCAATCCCTAATCTCTTCAAACATTGGAATCAAAAGTTTCAATCTCCTGGACAAATTGCAATACTGCTTCTTAACAGTAGGCCTGAAATCCGAGATCCAAGCAATCTCGTTCACGACGTCGATCAAGCTCTGAATCAGAGCAGCGTTATCGTCCTCCATAACTGAAAAACCCTCCCAAACAGATCTCTCTCCGTAAAATCGAACTCCAGATGGCAAAAATCTGCCAAAGTCTCTCCACACCAACGATTTCGAAGCTCTCTGGTAGTAGCTTCAGCAGAAACGCAGGTTGTAACTTTTCGGTTTTATATTTCTGGCGCGGCTGAAGGAGAGAGAAAGAAGAAGGAGAAGTAAACGAAGATAATGTACAATAAATTAAGACAAGGTGGTTACATTTTCAAACTATAATTTACTCAATATTCTTGGAAAATTAGATTAAAAAACTTTTGATTTCCGGTCGTTATTTTTAAATACTCAAAATAAATTTTATTTCAAATATTAACAGTAAATTCTTAAAAATTAGTATTCAAAATAAATTTTTATTCTAAATATTCTTAAAAACTACATTTAAATAAGTATTTTACTGAAATTATTATCAATCATTACTTTTAAATACTTAAAATAAATTTTCATTCTAAATATTTAGTTCAAATATTTTTAGGAACTATATCCATACAAGTATTTGATTGCAATCACTAGTACTTCTAAATACTAATAATAAATTCTCATTCTAAAGATTCTTAGAGATGTTTACATTGAAATTGTAAGAGTATTTAGAATGAAATTTTGTTTTGAGTATTTAGAAGTAATGATTACAGTAAAAAAAAGTTGTTTTTCTTGTAATTTTTAATAGTATTTAAAATTAGTATTTAGAATGGATATTTATTTTGAGTATTTAGAAGTAATGATTAATAATGATTGCGGTCAAAAGCTTGTTTGGATGTAGTTTTTAAGAGTATTTAGAATGAAAATTTATTTTGATATTTAGAAGTAATGATTAGAGTATAAAGTTCGTTTTGATGTAACTTTTAAGAGTAGTATTTAGAATAATGATTTATTTTGAGTATTTAAAAGTAATTATTTCAATCAAAAGTTCGTTTGGATGTAGTTCTTTTAATAGTATTTTGTAAATACTACTTCAAGATATTCCTATAGATACTCAATCCAAACATCCCTTACAATCTCAATCCAGCCATGGTAATAAATAGGGCCAAAGTTGGGTTTAATTACAAAAATACCATTAGGCAATTAATTTCCCAATTTACCCTTAAAGTTATTTTAGGATCAATGCACCGTATGAAATTAAGAGATGGACCTCACGGTTATTCTTACATTTAGATATCGATTTAGCGATGCTTTGACATGAATTTCCACGTTGCACTAGTATAACAATTCAACTAGATATGAACAATTTTAAATTCTATGGTTAAATATTGAACAACTAAGTTTTAGTTTTCTAAATATTAATTTATGATCTGTTTATCTTTGATTTGAGTTCAAAATCATGGAAATTATCAATATAAAATTAGAGAAGAGTAATCAATATAAAAATTTCTGATCATTGGTCAAAGCTAAAATGAAGAATGGGAGAAGGGTGTGATAATTGATATAATATATCAGAATAGAATAGAATATTGAGGTGAGCACAGCCATGCATACGCAAGGAAATTTAAAAATGATAAGGGTTGGTTGTGCCTTGTCCCACATGGAGATATTCATTCAGTTATGTTAAATGAGACGTTGTTTAAACCAACACCCAACTTTTCCAATCTTCATCAAAATCATGTCTATTATCTCCTACTCATCCATATGCATATTTTAATAGAGATCTTGTTGAACATATGTCACTCTCAATAAACAACTACACATGTGTACGGGACGTGGCTTGGAGAATGGCTTCTCTGTCAGTTTCTAGTCTCATAATTTACCATCAAATAACGCCTAAATCATATAATAAACTCTCAATATAAACATATAATTTAAGGTAAATTATAAAGTTAGATCTCTATTATTTCAAGAAAGTTAAAGTTTAGTTTCTATGATTTATGAGAATTACAGAATTTAATCCTTATAACTTGAAGGAATATAGAATTTAGACATTACGGTTAGGACATATAAATAGATTTAGTCCATGTGGGGTTTGATAAAATATAAAAAGTAGCACATGTTATTCGTACATCGTAGGTAAATTAATTACGTAAGTGTAACTTTTGATATATGAATGATGCGTTTTTTCATCCAATTGACTACTTAGTCATAATCTCATCGTTAAACACATAAAATAACTAACTTTTACGTATTTTATTCACCAAAAAATACGGAACGTCTAGACTATTTTTTAGATTTTGTCAAATCTTAGGGACTAACTTCTAATTTTTCAAATCATGTGAGACTAAATAGGAGATTTCTCCAAAGAATAGAGACTAAAGTTTAGATTTTTAAATCATAAAAACTAAACAGTAACTTTCTTTAAAACTGTAGGACTGAATTTATAATTTGCCCTAAAATTTATCAGTAATTGAGGTCTACTCTTTCTATAACTTGAAATGTGCACATGTTTGTTTTTCTAAAACATATTTTTATACTTTATATATAACATTTGAAGTACAATACATTTACCAAGAAATTGCATTTTGAATGTTCTTCAAGTTTGGGTTATAGTTCCATTTGGTCTCTTTAAGCTTTAAGATCTTATGCTTTTGCCTCTCTTTGAGGGTCAAAAAAGCCTTCGTTTTACTGTGCTAGTTTTATTTACGGCAGTTAGAAAATGAGCTTTTTTTTTTCTTTTTTTTTTAAATTAACTTAGATACAAATTGTGCAATAAGAGGAAACTTCCAATAATATTAATTTATAATTTCCACTTCAAATGTTGAATTACCAAGTAGAAAACCTAAATACAATTGTGTCAATTTTTCTAAATTGAAAAAAAAAAGAACTTTTAAGTTACTTTAAATATGTTGAAGTATTATTTTAATATTTATGGGCATATTTATTGTGGTGGGAAAGAGATGGAAAAGAAAGAGAATTAATTTCTTTCCAATTTTTGGTCAGACGTATATTTCATTAGTCACTAATTTATTCTTACTTTCATTTATCTACTAATTTTCTTTTTATTATCCTCCCGTTGCCAAAAATGTTATACAGGTTGAGATTAGCTCCATGTCTAATCTTAATTTTAGTTATTAATTTGAACTTTGTAATTTTATGGTTTGTGGATTTTTTTTTTTTTTTTTTTTTTTTTTTTTGAGATATATGGTGTGTGGACTTCAAATATCCAATTTGGTTTTTTTAATAAATAAATAATGGGATTTCTCATGTATATCAAAGAAAAAAAAAATCAAAGCAATATCATGAATAGTACATTTTTAAATAATTACATGTATATCACAGAAGTAGTTACACATAGTTAAAGAGACAAAAATCCACGTGTCTATTCATCTTGTTTCTATCAGTTTGGCCTTCAGTTTATCGTTCTCATTTCTATTATTTCGTTAATAAACTTCAATCTGCTCATTTGATATAGCTCAATTTGTTGGTTGATTGCCTTCAATCAATTTATTAATAGTCTTTACTAATTGCCTTTAATCAGTATTTCAACTAATATTTTATTTAATTAGTTTGTTAATAGTGTTCTATCAGTTTGCTGATAATTTTCAATTGTACAATATACAATATAATCCAATCAGTGCATGGAGAGCGCATCACACATGTGCCCTTATCTTTGTTATAAAGCTTTCATCTGCATAAGCACAAGTATGGTATCGATTTCGCGAATGGATATCTATAATTTCATAGACTAAAAAGGAAGAAATGAGTTTCTAGGTTTTCTCGTCGAAAAAAAAATGGAGATATACTTCTTTGTCATACCTCTTTCTAGTAGTCCAAAGAAAACTCTACATAACCAAAATCTGATCCAACTCCTTCAATCGTTCTTCCTACCATTTTGACGGGACGATGGAGAAGTCGTTAAAAAGGTAAAAGGAAAGTGGTTGCCTGCAACATTGGGAGGACGAAATAGAAGAAGGCATATAGAAATTAAAAACGACAACTTAAAATCGGCTAAAAATAAATTAGTAAAAAAAATGTAACAATTATATGAATGATACCCTAAAAGTTGATATTTACCACAAATACTAAATACTGTAAAAAGAACATCTAGTTAGTTTTTACTTTTCTAATGTGGGATAACAGTTAGATCTTCAACACGCTCTCTAATCTTTTTTTGAATTCATCAATCTTGAATCGAATCTCATTTTTTCAGGATATTTTTCTCATTTTTTGAATGTGAAATAATAATAGATGTTTTTATATATAATATACATATAAATAATTATGAATCTATAATTTTTCTTAATCATTAACGCACTTCAATTAAAATTGTTTGTACATATTTTTTAAGAGTTTGAAATAGCATTGGGAACCGGATTGTTCTAAATTATGTATGTAAAAGAAAAGATGTGATTGCAATGACACCTCTAAAGTTGATAGGAAAATGGATGACAACGCGAGAAAGGAAAATAAAAAAAAGAAAAGAAAAGAGAATTATTTAATTTAGAAATAGGATGATAGTGGCATTCACACGTTCTTCTTCAATAATATTTAATAAAATAATACTCCACATATTCTAATATGATTTGATCATAGCTCAAACATATCAGTCCATTGACCTATTTGTTTTGTGGTATTATTGGAATATTAAAAACAAATTTTTACTTTTAAAACAAAATAATCGATAACTACTTTTATTATTATTTATTTATAATCTTCAAAATAATTATTTATTTTTTACCAATTTAAATGAACTATTGTCAATAATTACTATATAAAAATTACCGTCCTAATAAATTATTAACTTCAATCTCTCTACAAATAATCTTATTCTAAATAAATTAATATTAAACTCAAATTTTAATCACTAAAAATAGTTTGTAATCTATAAACATTTTACATTTAATACCCTTATTGACAAACTGATTATCTGGAACTTATATGGCAACATGATAACAGAAAATAAAGGTGGAGATGCATCTAAAATAAAGGTCGCAGATAATTTTAGGAAGTGATTAAAATACGGAAGATACGAAGAAAAACTAGAATGATCTGGAGATATAGAATACTTATTAGAGAATAGTATTATCAAAAGAAGATATTACAAAAATTTTCTTGGAAGATTGATATGGAAGGAAGAAGATATTTATTTTACATAAAATTTTTGTTTGTAATTATTATTTATTTATTTATTATATTTTTGAATCATTGTTTATAATCATTAATCATTATATGAAGTTAAAAGTTAAGAAAAATAATTATAATAAATTAAATGAGATTTGATATAATTAGGTAAGAAATTTGATTCAATATTATTGAAATTAAAAAAAAAAATAAAATAAAGAGAAGATGCGATAATATACTAAAACTAACAGTTTATTTAT
Organism: Cyclanthera cordifolia; assembly: GCA_037832605.1. Lineage (NCBI taxonomy): Eukaryota > Viridiplantae > Streptophyta > Magnoliopsida > Cucurbitales > Cucurbitaceae > Cyclanthera > Cyclanthera cordifolia. Next base: position 1,045,633 of record JBBMEG010000005.1, on the reverse strand, counting down.
TAGGAAAAATTACACAAAGCACCACTAAATTATGATGTTTGTAACAATTAAGTCTTTAAACTTTCAATTTGAACAATCACCTCCCTTAAAGTTTAAAAAGTGCTCTAATTAACCCCTTTAAATTAATTTTAATATATTTTCACATGTGTGAAGAGGGAAAATTGTCCCAAAGAAATTTAATATTTATTTTGTCTCTACAAATCTATAATTAAAGAAATTTACAATTTACCTCCTACACATTTGTAACGAAAAATTTATAAACTAATGAATTTTTTAAATGTGTATATTTGTCAATTAATGGCTATTTTTAATATCATAGTAATTTTTTAACGAAAAATTTAAAATAAAAAAATTGAATAAAGAAACATTAAAATATATATTTTTATCGATAATTCTTTTTAATCAAATGGTTAAAATTTTGATTTTTTTTGTTTGGTTACTTGTAGCGTTTGAAATTTTCTACTTTAATGTTTTATTAATAGTTAATGATATTTATGTGAAGAAAAAAAATTCATAATTTCTTACCTCTTATAAATTTATAATGAAAAATTATTAAACTAATGACTTTTTTTTAAATGTGTATATTAGTTAATTAATAATATCATAATAATTTTCTCAAAAAAAATTTAAATAAAAAATTTGAATAGAAAAACATTAAAAAATATATATTGTTATCGATAATTTTTTTTAATAAAATTGTTAAATTTTTATTTTTGTTGTTGTAAATTTTCTACTTTAATGTTTTATTAATAATTAATGAAGTTTTATGTGAAGACAAAATGATTGAAATTTTCTATAATAATTAATTTTTTTTTTTAATTTTCATGAGAAAATTATATGATACTGAAAAAACTCATTAATTAACAAATATACAAACATTTAAAAAACCTATTCAATATAAATTTATAAGAGGTTAGATTTTTAAAGAGACAAAACAAAGACTAAATATTTTTTTGACAATTTTATTTTTTCATACAAGAAAATCTCTTAAAATTAATTAAAAAAAATATAATTGAAATACTTTTCAAATTTTACTAGAGTTTCTGAAATTGAAGTTAAAGAATTATTTTATATTGTATCATTTTTCCTATTTATTACTTAAGAAAATGTGGCTCCTAGTGTAACGAAAACCCGTGGCACGTGGTGGACGACGACTGACTGGACGTATGTGTATACAATTATATCTTTGTTAGAGTTTAGGCTTAATTTGGACCGTCCGATACAAAAGTCAATTTTATATCCACCGTCATCGTCCAAGTGGGCCCCAACAAGTAAGCAGTGCATGTGATCCGCCGCCACTACAGCTCACCAATGAAGCCAGCGGTTTTGTCCCCAAACCCCTCTTAACTTTGTCGGAGGGGATGTTTGGAAAGTAGCTAGAAGGTGTATTTAGTAAATATTTATAAAAGAATTATATTTAAATATGTTTTTAATTGTAATTATTATTTTTTTATATTCAAAATAAATTTTCATCCTAAATATTTTTTAAAATTATATCTATACAAAATTTTTATTGCAATCATTACTTTTAAATATTCAAAATAAAATTTCAATTTTATATTAATTTTAAATAGTTTTACAAACTATATCTAGACAATTTATTACTCTGCAATTATTATTTTTAAATATTCAAAATAAATTTTTATTTTAAATATTAATTGTTAATATTTTAAAAATGATATCCAAACAAATTTTCTACTTGAATCATTACTTTTAAATACTCAAAATAAATTCTCTTTCTAAATATTAACTATAAATACTTTTAAAATTTCAATCCAAACAACTCTTTAAATTTCTCAATTCCATACCATATATTATCAAATTATATATTGTATTAGCTAAACTAAGTTCCTATTTTTACGATTCTTAGTCTATATATTATATTATCTCATCATATTAATTATGTTAAATTTTAGATAACAACATCTTATCTTTTCAATTTAAAATAGAGTATGAATCTTCAACGTAATCTTTAAGATTCCATTA
>JBBMEG010000005.1:1008883-1033995 GCA_037832605.1 Cyclanthera cordifolia | reverse complement strand
TATATAAATTCTATATATATATATATATATATATATATATACATACACACGCGTGTGTGTTTGTTTCTTTATTTGTAAATCAAATTGAATTAATGAAGTTTTAAAAGAATAATTTAATTATTTGAGGATTGTGTTAGTTTGACCAGCTTTGACCTGTGTCAACTGAGTTGACCTAGTCACGGGTCTCGAAAAAACACATTTTTCAAAGTTAAGTCATCATTACTAATTTTGACGTTCTGAACCCATTTTCGAGAGTCTAAGGTGCTAGTTTTGACCCGTTAAATTGTTAGGACTTCGTTCGTGTGCTAGCCATCGTTCAACGTTGACTTGGAGTTTAGGAGCTCGCTCATGGGATCGCTTAAGGTAAGAGAAACATATCCTCAACTCGAGATCTTGTGGTTTAATACATGAATGTACCGAAACAGGATGTCTTCTGTGATGATTGCTTAATTGATTGATGCTTGTATGAATTGTGATGCTTGGTTTAGTACTGGTTATCTGAGATGGAATTGGAAGTGTAATTATATATGAATATGTGATTATTGGAATTTGTGATGATGTATTGATACTTGATGATTCGCATTTGGCTTACTGCTTATTTGATGTTGTTGAATTATTTTGAAGACAGTCTTTACGTGATTATTGAGATAGAACCGAACAGATAGGTTTATTTATACCTGGTTATGTGCTTTGTGATGTTGTGTTGCTATCCGGTGATGTTCATAAGATATGGTGCTTTGTTTGTTGATTCATTGTAAACCATTTAAGGTGCGTGATAGGTCGGGATGTTCCATAGCAGACTAGCCTACACCGCCGTCCCATAAGGGACAAAACTTGTATTTGGTGATAGGTCGGGTGTCTGCTCATGTATTAATGGATACACAAGTTGAAGGATGGATCATGATTCTGCTTGACAATCTAAAAACCATACAGTCTGTGGCCATCACTATGCTATACACAAACTTAATAGTATCTTGAGTAACTCTCAAGGTATTATAATGGAATGTGGGACCCACAACCGCGGTCGACTACCCAACAACATCTATGAAACTCTATGGCCAGACCTGATGGTTACGTGCCACCCTCATAATATTTGCAATCTATCTCTCTAAAGGCACAATCTCTTACATCTGAGACTACCTCTAGCCGTCAAGAAACGTTGGTGGGACTAACAACTAAATCTCTTTCAAATACTTAACTAACTAACAATTAAAAATGAAAATAACTATTATTTAAATTTATAGAATCATATGAAATAAATTTTAGATTTTGATTTTTTTTTTTTTTTTTTTTTTTTTTTTTTTTTGGTACTAAACTTGAAATTTACCTTAATAATAATAACAATAATAATAGCTATTATTATATATATAAGATAACTTGGCAGCATTTTTTATAAAGTATAGACCAAATTATTATTATTTCCAGAACTGATTTGGAAATTGATGATATTGTTATTTATTACTCCATATCTTTGCACGTGAAGGAAAAATATTCCTTTTTTGTATCCATCACTTTTTAATTACTCTCATTGCTCCATCACTCATCATTCAAATCCACTGTCCATTTCCCACCTAATGCCTGCCACATGTTCTTTGGTTATTGGTTATGCCATTAAAATATATATATATATATATATATATATATACACACACTTAAATATTTGAATCTTGTATCTTATATCTAAATTTTGGAAAATTAATTATAAGTACGTTTTTGTAATTCCATAAAACTCTTATTTGTAAACTTATTTAGGTTAAAATATAAATTTAGTATTTAGAATAGATTTGAAAAGAAAATTAAAATCTAATTCTATTGGTTTTAAATTTTAAAATCATGTCTAAAAAAAAAAAAATTGGTATTAAAATTTAAGCATACAACTATTACTTCAATCCATACTTTTTATTATTTTGATATCTTCATCTTATTAGGATTTTTAATTTACTACTTTAATTGAAGTTAAAAATAATAATTTCCAAAAATGTTTAATTTATTGAATTTGGTTAAAATTCACACATTTAAAAATATAAATGAAACATAGGTACATGATTTGAGTAAATACAAGTTTAAATTTTAAAATTAAAATTTAAATAATTATCAAACGAGATTTAAATAATTATCATGACCAAAAAATCTTCTTTTTATGATACTAAACTTCAACGGGCCTACTACATACTATCATGAAACTTAGTATATTAGTGCAGTCTAAAAAAATTCTCAAAAGATACGCAATTAGTTGACGACTTAAGTTATGAAGGTATGCTTCCTTCATAATCTCAGATTCGAGACTAATTATCTGTGACATTAATTTGTAGTCTCTATCACCTTTGTTATAGCGTGATTATCAATTAAAAAAAAAAAGTATAGTAAAGAACATTTTAAATCATCATTTTATGTTTGATTCTAAATTTAGAAGTGAGAAGAATAACATATGCATTTTATATTGAGATAAGATGATACTTTTTAGCACACTATTCATACATTAAATTATATATATGTGTATATATATATTTTAAGCTCTATATATTTTTGAATATTAGAACATGCATCATTTAAACGTGTCCTATCTTCCCTGTGACAATAATATATGGGCACAAAGCACAATTACTGATTGCATTAAAGAAAGAAATTAAAAAATAGTAATAATTAAAAAAAAAAAAAAAAAAAAAAAAGGGGTTTGCCACGTTTTTGGTGTGAGTAAATAGTGAATGGCATCCCATATTAATAGGTTGCAATCATATGTTAGTTAGGCTTTGTATTTAAAGGCTCTTCCTTCTTCTTTTTATTTCAATTTCCAAACACACAAAATAAATATGAATTCTGCTCTGCTTTCTCATTTCGGTAACTCAACTCTTTCACGGTACCGCATCATCTATGACTCTTCATCTTAATATATTAACCATCCTTTCAATTTGAGTTACATATATATTGAATTATAATAACACAACCATTATATTTGAGTCTTTAAAGTTCATAATATATATTACTTTACGTTATAATTAAATGCATTTAATCTATATATACGTTAAGTACTCACTAGTACTCTAATTAAGTTTCTACTAATTTACATAACTTAATTAGCTTTTTTTTGGCAGTGGGGTGTGTTTGGGACCTTCCAAGATTAGAGAATACAAGCAAAGAGGATCGACATTACGCTTATGTTGTTCGGGTGCTGGGTTATCTCCAGGTAGCTTGTTTGATGAAAGCTCGGTTGCCATTAAAAATGGCGACGACAGCCCGGTGGCGGTATCTAAGTTAAGATTCGAACCCGAAAATTCATTGGATGTACTTGATCATGACTTCCTTAATGATGAGGATCACCGTCCATCTCAAGGCTACTCATCCATTCATAGTGCTGTTCAGGCTATAACCCTTGGAAAGGTTTCTAATATAAATGCGTGTATATATATATATATATATATGTTTTTATTATTTATAAACGGCATTTAACATAATCATAGTTAACGTGAAATTCGTTTCTTTTTTACGTGCATGATTTTATCAAAGTATTTTTGTTTGAAACAACGTAACTTTATTAATTTTGCATACCATATCCCTCGTTTTTTATTTATATTTCATTGAACTTTATATCAAACTTCATTTAAAATAAACATCTTATCTCCTAAACGTAGTTTTCAAATCTCAATCCTCAAGCAAGTATTTTATATCTCAAATAACTTCATTTCTCTTTTTGTTTTTCTGCTTCTTCTCCTCTCTTCTCATCGGCCCAAAACTCGATCACCTTTTGAACTGGATAAAATCAATGTTAAATATGAACTTAGATACGTATCTTACTTATCTTCTGTTCAATATTCAAAGATTGATCTCCTAGAGGTCAAGAGCATGACTCAAGTACAGTACTTTTTTTTCTTTTTTTCTTTTTTTTTTTGGTTTATAGGTGTGTATTAATAATTGTGATATATATTATGATGGTTTTAGTTTGTGATAGTTGTGGATGATGAAAATGGAAAGTCAGAAGGGAAGCTAGTCATGGCAGCCTGTTTGACCACGGCTAACAATGTAAGGACCATGGTTCAACATGGCTCAGGATTAGTATTTGTTGGGATGAAGAAAGACCATCTCCAAAGGCTCAACCTAACTCCAGAAATATCACACCACAATTGGACTGATCATGACACACCAACGATTACCATCAATGTGGTTAGTTTTGTATTATTTATTTATTTATTTATTCATTAAATAGTTCTAAGTCCTCCTCAAAATTAATTGGTAGTGAACAATTAGTTCACTTATCATATAAATGTGAAATCTTGTGGATGGTGTTGAACTGAATTAACATCAAACAAAATAATCACTGCACCGCCGATCTTTTCGGAGAATAAATATCATGAATATTTCCAAAAGTGTTTATCTCCCACTTTGATATTTTTGTTTTTTTATACTAATTAAGTATATATATATAAATATATATATATAAGTTAACGTGACGTGTTTTTTCTTTTTTATTAATCTATAAAATGTTGAATGAGATAGGATTGGACATCAGCTGGAGTTTCAGCAGCAGACAGAGCAAAGACAATTGTTGGTTTGTCACGTGCTGACTCAAAGGCTGAAGACTTTACAAGGGCCGGTCACATGTTTCCTCACAGGTACAAACGTATAATATGGGACTGTTTGGGTTTTCGTGATCCGCCCAGGAAGGGTTAGATGAATCCTGGCGTTTGGGGTGTCGAGTTAGGAAGACCGACGGTTCCGAGCGCATAACCCGGATTGGGAAGGCCGGAGAATTCCATCGATCACCTACCTTATAATAATAAATGCTAAGAATATGTTATCTCTCAATATTTTGAAGTTCACCAATTTTAAATTATTAAAAGATTACCCGGAATCGTATCTAGCCCAATTATCAAGTACTAATTAGCCAATTAAAATATAAGTCAATTATCTAGAGACTTCTTAGTAAATTGTAGAAATGTTTAGAGTTTTAGATTTATGTAGACAATTATAGAGAATATCAACCTAGGAAATGAAAAATATCTAGACAAATGTGTGGTTTACGTTATCTAGTCGGCATTATCCATATTTTTCCTCAAGAAAAACCAAGCTTAGTAGCGTGTTGTCTTCAAAGAGTCTTATAAGGATCTTGTACATAGTGCAAGTCTTATACACTTGTCTCGTAGATTTCTTCTTCAGAGATCTCAATAAAAAATGTTGGTGTTTCCCACAAAAGAGTTATGACGATCGTTATCTGTGTGATTGCACGAAAAACATATTTAGATAATGCGGTTTGAATGAGAAAGTTTAAATAAATTAATGATTTCTAATGTGAGATCCACGACAGATACGAAGAGGGTGGCGTGCACACGGAAGCTTCTGTATATCTGGTTGCCCTTGCTGGGTTAAGGCCAGTTTCAGTTCTTTCTCCCATTGTTGATGCTGAAGATGGCTCTATGGCTTCACTCCCCAAGTTGAGAAACATGGCACAACAACTCAATATTCCAATTGTCTCAATAACTGACTTCATTAGGTAACTCATAAACATAAATTATAATTATTATTTACTTTAGTCTATATTAATTATATATAATTTTCATTTTATATGAAATATATATATATATTTGGTAGATATCGGAGAAAAATGGAGAATGTTGTTGAGAGAATTGCTATTTCTCGGTTGCCAACAAAATGGGGGCAATTCAATGCTCACTGTTATCGTTCAAAGCTAGATGGGATCGAACACGTGGCCATAGTAAAGGTAAGAAAACATAGTTATTTTTCAATAAATCATGAGTTTTTTTTTTTTTTTTTTAATACAAATTAGATAAGAGGACCAGAAATCCTACGCAAAAGATGATACAAAAAAAACTCAAACTACTGATCGAATGAATGTTAATGCATCACTAGTGTCAGCTGAGCTATGCTCGCTTTGACCGTAATTATGAAATACTTGATTTCATTCATGATTACTAGAAGAAAATATACACCTAAACTCTATTTTGCCAATAGGGTAACATAGGAGACGGCCTAGATGTACTAGTAAGGGTCCATTCCGAATGCTTAACAGGCGACATATTCGCATCGGAAAGATGTGATTGCGGCCCCCAACTGGACTTAGCATTGCAAATGATCGAGAAGGAAGGCAGAGGCATTGTTATTTACCTTAGAGGCCACGAGGGAAGAGGCATTGGCCTCGGCCCCAAGTTCCTCGCCTACAATCTCCAAGACCAAGGCCACGACACGGTAGAAGCCAACATCGAGCTCGGACTGCCCGCTGATGCTCGCGACTATCGTGTCGGTGCACAGGTAAATCAACTCAACTCAACTCAACTGGACTAATAAGTAGTAAAATAATATTTATTTTTTAATTTATTTATTCCCAGATGTTGAGAGATATTGGAGTTAGAACGATGAAGTTGATGACAAACAACCCAGCTAAGTTGAAGGGGATGAAGGGATATGGATTTGAAGTGAAAGGGATGGTTCCTGTAGTGACACCAATTACTGATGACAACAGAAAGTATCTGGAAACTAAGAGAACCAAGATGGGCCATATTTATGCAAACGGCCCATTATCAACAAAAGCTTCAAGTAATTGACTCTATTTTACAATTAAATAAAATAAATATATATATGAATAATTAAATAAGGGATAGTTGTTGAGCTTTGTGTGTGGGGGTAATGATTTGAAGCCCAGATCTCATTGGGATGCCAAATTTGTGGTTCTTTAATTAATTTGCATTTGTTTTGGGTTTGGTTTTGTTCTTTGCAAATACTTATTATTATCTCTTTTAATTTGATGTTGAAACTCCTAATATTTTAATTATGAAATTATATTTCATGTCACATCGAGTTACTACGTTTGCATAGAATCATTTCTTTCATAGTCTCTTCATAGGCACGTTTCCACGTAATTATTTTTTTTATTCTATTCTTTAACTATTTTATATTCTTCTCGGAACTTTTTGTTTTTATATAATTATTTTTCACTCACATCTTATCTATTATTTTATTTTCTCGTTACGATTTCCTTTCACTCCAAATACAATTAATCGTTCTCTTCATAATTATTTTCTTCACCCCAAACATAAATAATCATTCTTCTATAATCATTTTCTTTCTTATTCTTCCTATAATTCTCATTCCTCCTGTAATCTAATCATTCTCATTTACCTCTCCCAAACATATCAATAGTGTTGTTCTTCACAAACTACCTAGGTCTTTGATTACATTCAACCTACTTAATTGACATTCAATGTACAAACGACCACAAGATTTGTCGTTTGAGTTCTCCAATTCTTTTATGTACTAAAAAAACATCATATGGGTTATGACTCAAAAGGCAATACAAGCATAACACAAGCATGGCGGGAGTACAATTTGAAGTTCTAAACTTGATTGTTTTGACTCGACTTGACCATCTTTTATTTGAATTGAATATGAATCTCCCTTTTAGCCATCGAAATGATAACATGTTTGACTCATCTTATAAAGGTGTGTTTGAATAGAACATTTACGAGGCTTTATTCAAAAGTTGGTTCAACCACGCATTTCAATGAAGTTAATTAGCTCCAAATAGCAAAGGGCCTCCATAAACATTTCCATTAAATCTATCCAAATACAATACCACTATTAATTCAACTACTCTATAACGACAATATGTGAGGTGGGAAACCGAAACTCTAATCTCCAAGTCCTTAGTTCAAGATATCAATTAAGTCATGCACATTTTGGTTTTACTTCAACTACTCAAAACCCATCATTCCAAACGAGAGTTTTCTATTACAATCACTCATAATCTCTTGATCCAAAGATGATATCTGTTACAACCACTCATAAATTATCTACCGAAATGAGAATTTTCAAGACTCTAACAAAATAAGTACTCCTCTATCCAAATGAGAACTATCACAATCACTTGTAATCATCAATACAAACAAAGTCTTATCTCTACCGAAAAAGGCTTTACTAAGATCTTGATTGTCTCAATGTTATTGGTTAGGTCGTTGATCTTAGTAAAGTTTAAATTAAATTTAAATTTGTTGGACTCTTGCCTTCAGCTTTTGCCTCATTTCTAAGAGGTTTGTTTGCTTGTAATCCTCTATTCTTTTATTTGATTTTTCATAATAATTAAATTTGGAGCAATAACATCCCGTAAAAAAGGAAAGAGGCTTAGGCTTAGTAGTATATAGCACCATTAATATCAGAAAGCTGATTCTGTCACCAAGACAGACAAGGTTCCCCCTTTTGTTTTTTCTTTCAATAAACAAAAAGCATTAAACAAAATGCTTTTGTTATACAAATCATCCTACAAGTTACTTTGAAACTGCAGAGAGAAGAGAAAAAAATTAAAAATTATAGTAAAAGAGAGAGAGGAAAAGGGAAAAAACAGAGTAAAATATATGGGTGATAGCTCCATTTCATTCACGTTCTACAAGACCCCACTGCCACTAAGGTCCCTTACCAAAGGTAAAATTTTAAACACCCATCGCCACACACTGAAGAAGAGACGAAGCAAATCACTTGCCACCGCACCGCCGCTTTCTCATAGCATTTCTTGCGACTTCCTCACACAGCGGCTTACCTTTTTCTTGAAATCGTCTCGCCTATCCCTCCATTCTTTCTGCACCAACACACAAGTTCTCATAACTAAATACAACCCAAGTTATTAACCAGATCCAAGGGATAGACCACTATTTTTCCATATATATATATATATAACTTACACACGTACGTTTGATTACCACTGATCCTACATTTGTCAGTCAAATTAGTTTCTAGATAGACAAACACACCATGAATTGAACTCATAATTTCTTACATTTTCAAGGCCCCTCTTTTAACCATCATTTCAACCTTATGATGGTTGGATGAACAAATAATATCAGAAGATATTGTTACTTATTGTTACATATTGGGTCAACCAAAACAAACATATGGCTATACTTGGTGCTAATACTCTTTGAGATCCCTAATTAGAAGATAGTTTTAGAGATATGAATATTACATTAGTAAGAGTATAATAGTCATTAGCTTTTTAGGTTTTGCTTAAATAGGAGAGTTGAGCTCTTGGAAGGGCATGAAATCTATTTAGTTTAGTCTTGGTAAAGATTTTGGGAGAGACCTAGCCCTCTCGAATGGCTATGGGGAGTTGCAACCTTCTTTAATATATCATTCCATTGTGTTGTCATTTTCGGTGTTCTTTATCTCGTGTTTGTTAAGGTCATTGGTGTCTTAACATGCAAATGTGTGTACAAATTTTCGTTATTATATTAACAAGGTATTCAAAGAATAGAAGTAATCCGTTTCATATAAAAGAAAAATATATAAGATTTTAGTAAATGGAAAGAGTATACTGATACATGCCGACTCCTTACAGCCAACCGCTATGGTCGCCATATAAGAGTGGCATTTTCGAGCTAAAAATGTTAGGATAGTTTTCTTAAATCTACATGTATCCTGGTCAACTTATGCATACTTAAAACTAATCTCGCGAAACAACGTCTGGCGCCAATTCAATTTGGTTGTTAAGAAAAGTCGTAGAAAATTAATCTCAAGGAACTTTAAGGTTTCCAAGTCCTTAAACGTAGTTAAACAACCTACAGAATACCAGCCCATCATTCCATTATCAGCAACTTCCTTCTCCTCCCTCCATTACCAATCATCATAGAATCTCCGTTTGCAACTATCCTTCTTGCCTTTCAAACTGATATTTAACTTTTCCCTTTTCCACTAAGATCTCTAGTATCTTCAATATCATTCATATCCCAAGATCCACTCGTTACCATTTATGCTACGTATCCACAGCTTAATCATTCATTTGATAATAGAATGCATTCAATAGCCTTTGTTTATTCTTTATCTGTTAATACAATATCCCTTTCCCTAGGTTATTGGTCTCCTTTCTACCATTACAACCACCACAACTAGTGATGGGAGAAAGGATTCTGTGATGAGTCCCAAATTCTAATAGAGGCATCTCTACAAGGTTGCATTTATTATCCATTGTTTGACTATCTAGGGATGTTCAAGAACCTGACAACTCAAAAAACTAGAGATACCCATTATTAAAAAAATATAAGTACATATTTAAAAATATTAGTAAAAAATATAAGTACATATTAGACAAAAAGAAAAAGAAAATAATTGTAAAACTGGACAAAAAGGGAAAAAAATAAAATAAACGGGGAGCCCAATTCCCCGCAAGGAATTCTTGCCCCAATCTCTGTGAAATAAACGGAGAATTTCGCAGGCATGGTGATTGCATTTGTTTGTGAGAACAGAAAAGTCATTCCCAGCCCTGCAATGTGGGCATCTCGACAAAAAAACCCGACTAACCCGATCCAAGTATTAAAAGTTGGATTAGGCTGGACAAATTTTGGGTTAAGTTAAAAAAATTGAAAATCTGGTCAGTTCACTTCAATTCTCGGGTTCAAGGATTGGTATTTCGTGCAACCCAAACCAAACTGGTTTTAACATAATTTATTAATAAAACTAATATAAATGTACATTGGTGTAGTGATGAAATGGCCGAATCACCGATCATACAACCTGAGGCTCCAGCCTCCAGGTTCGAGCTTTGTGGGTATTTATCTTTTGTAATATTAAACTTATATAAATGTATATTTCTAGGGTACCATTTTTTAATTTCCTTCTCTCACATCCCACTACTGTTTCTTCCACTTTTTTAATTGTTCTGACTATCTCCTATCTGTACTTGTTTTCTATCTTCTATTTCACTATTTTTTTTCTCATCGACAATCTCTCTATAGTTGTAGGCCTGAATTCCTCTATACATAGTATTCGTATGGTCACTAATTGACATGACTGTTTTGTCCATCAGAAGACATCCCAACAAGCGAATGTTCAACAAATATAGTGTTGGGTTGTCTCTGTGATTGAGTTGGGTTGAAAATTTTACAAACCCAAATTTTCAGATGGCCAAAAAATCAACCAATAGTGGGATATTTGACTTAAGAGGAACAATAAGATCTCTAGAGGAACTGAGAGATTTGAGGAGAAGCTTTAGGGGTTGGTTAGACATAATTTTTTCTTAAGAGGTTCATTTGTTAATCGATCATTTTAAAGTTAGTAGCTTCGTCTCATTCTATTGAATAGAACTCGGTTCATGAAGTTAGTAGCTTCTTTTAGTGGGTTTAATGAATGCGCTCAATCAAGCTCGGTTTCTTAGTAAAAAAAGCTCTAAAATTTTCCAATATCACACTGCAAAGTATTCAGACAAATGCAAATGTATGTTGCCATAAATGAAGCATAGATAGAACAAACGTTGGTAAACAAGAATGAACAATCACTTACAGCAGCTTCAACATTTGCAGGTGATTCATCATTTGGGCTCGATAGCATTGATATAATACTCAAAACTATGCTTTCAACCTACAACAACAACGAAGTTACCGTTAATATTTGCAAATAGCCCAAGCTAAAGGGAGTTCTATACTGCATCCTTGAATTGATGCTATCATTTTCGGGAGGACATAAAGAAGATCAATGAACATAGCAGGCAAAACCAAGAAACAATTAAGGGATGCCTAGTGCCTACATCTAGAATATACTTCTAAAACAATCTAGGTTTACATATGTTAGAGATCCATTCAAATATATTACAACACATCGATATCTATTTAGTGTAAATTTCACATTTAAACTTTCAATTCCTGTAAACCTAATGGCCCATTCACTTCATAACCTGAGGATTGACCATCTTACAGTCTTACTGCAGAATCTTGACTCGGACAATCGGCCATGCACTCATGCAATACATAAAACAACCTCCTCTTTTCCTTGGATGCTTTAGAAGAAGAGCACTGTCTGAGAAAGAAATATCACGGGAGCTTCCTAAGAATGATATGTTTCACAGTTTTTTTTTAATAAATTCCAAACTTTCACTGAAAAAATGGCAATATAAGGGTTAAGGGTTGTTGTATTATGAGTGATAGAAACATATTGTGGTTGAAATCAAAAAACAATTTGAGTCATCTCAAGCCACAGATGATCCACCCGAGTCCAAGTCAGAATTGAACATATAGTCTAAGTAAGCCCAGTTGCTAATTTTTAAGATTTTCCTATCTATACCATAACTTATTCTTATCTTGTTGTATGCTGAAACAGATGTGATATTTAGTAAAGTTATAAACCATGTAAGGGGTGTAGATGTATGTCTACGCATAATAATGTTATTAAAATACAAATATCAGATAAATTGTAAGATTTTATCAGCCACAGAGTACACATGTTATTCACTGTCAAATATTTCTATTTCAAGTACGAGTATTAAGTAGAGTAAGGGAAACCAACTTTAAATTTGTTCAATGAACCTTCCTAACAAGTCATCATCTAGTCCGTTCAAATGCGAGTCCACACACTCAAGAATAATGGACATCCATAACTTCAAATTTAAGTTTTTAAATTAATTTGACCAACAAGATAAAAGCAAAAGAATTGATAAAACATAATAGATACCGTATGAACAGGGGTCCACCGCTCACTAGCAAGCTCATAGCCATTAGGATCATCACCAGGCGGATGAAGGATAGAAATGCAAACACGCCCATCAGGATAAACTACAATTAAAAAAAAAAAAAAAAAAAAAAAAAAAAAAAAAAAAAAAAAACTTTATCTAAAACTACTTCAATGAAAAGTAAGAAAACATCAAATAATATAATACCAAGATTAACAAACAGACCATTAGGATGCCAAATCTCGGAAGTAAACTTCACGGATGGTGGACTATTTGGATAGTTGGATGGAAAACTCATAATGGCATTAAAGAAACCTCCCTCGCTGCAATTAGATTATCATAACACAACAGTTTTCATTAGACACTCAAACAATACAAGAATAACCAAACATCCGTAAATTATACTTCAGGGGAACAGTTGTACAGAACAAAAGAAAGTAAAGAGACAATAATTAAACTAAAACCTTCCTGGAAATGGAACAAGAGAAATAAGGAAATTCAATACCCCGAAAAATCAAGAAACAGCAGCAATCCCGAAATTAAATTAAATTAAAAAACAATCAATACTACCGAACCCTAATACTAACCAAACAGTGGTATCTGCAAAACAAAACAAAAAGGGGGGGAAATTAAAGCAGAATACACATACTAAAGCGTATCAGGGGGCCCAATAATCGTAACGCTCCATTCAAAGATATTGCACTCATCGACCAGACCGGCGGAGAACCCATCGACGGGGTTCTTACAGAGATCTGAAAGGCAAGAAGAATCAAATGGTCACATCGAAATAAACCCTACGAGAAGAACAATTTCACAGAAAAAAAAAAGGATTAATATAAATCGAATTGAAGAATCTAAAATCAACCTTTAAGCTGTTTTTGAAGGAGGAGACTAGCTTGAGAAACGGCCATGGAAGAATGCTTCGATTGGGCGAGCCCTTCCAGCTCCTCGATGACGAAAGGAAAAGGAAGAAAAATAATAGAGAGATTACAGCATCGTCACTTTTAAGCTATTTATATAGGCTAAAGTTTTACAGAAAATTAAGAAATTAAGAAACTAAATATTGGCTACTTTATCATACGGGCAGCTGCAGGTAAACTTGGAAGTTTAGTTAATGATAATATGACACGTGTACAATTTTGTAATATGTGGAGCGTATTTGTATGTTTTGTCGTCCGAGCACCGCACTGGATTTTAGTTAAAGGCGATTTCTGCATCAAAAATAATCTTAATAGAATCTAAATAAGTCAAAAAAAAAAAAATAATAATAATAATAATCTTAATAGAATCTAAAACAACCTATCGTGAGTTACCACTGATGAAAAGTATCTCTTAAATATCCATTTTCAGGTTTTCCCTAAATATCTCGAGGGGTGATTGGATTTTGGTGTCGAGCAGAGACGAAGGAGGTAGATAGAATGGAATAAATTAATTTATCAAGTACTTGTTTGTGAGTTTGATCTTTTATAATCGAGATGTTGCAAAATTATTATTTGAGAACTGACGTTTAGAAGATGAGATGTTTATTTTATGTAAAAAAATTTATTGTATATATTTGTTTTATATTATTTAGTTTTGATATTTATAATTAAATTCGTATTTTTTAAAATAATAACTTTATTATTTATAATTTCTAATCATGATAAATGTTAAATTTGAAGAAGAAGAAAAAAATAATTGGGAATTAGATAAATTTTGATACTATGTTTGGTGGAATATTTGACAAGATGTGGAAGAGATGTTGGATTCAATGTTGTGACTTATTAAAAACAAAGCTTGAATTCTTCCTTTTATTTTCTTTCATACTCTTCAACCCAAAAATAATCACCCAAGAGAATTTAATTTTTTTACTATATAAAAAACTTATCAAACTAGTCAAAATTTATAAAATCTTTTATTATAAATATATAGTTATTTTAAATTTTAACTTTAGGTATAATACATTATTAAAACATATTAATGACTATAAATATAAATATTTTATCATTTATCTATATTTTTAATTATTTTGTGAGAATCGTTATCTATTATAATCTCGTTTTACTATAATTATATGATCCTTCGGTCTTAATCGACCGACATATCCTCTGTGGAACACAAGTTTAAGTTAGTGTATAATTAGGCACGTTAACATATGATCTAACTATTATGTTGTGGGTTTTTTTTTTTGTTTAGATTACAATAAATTGGAGGTGGAGGATTCGAACTCGTAATCTCATGACCCTTCGACGTTCACCAATGTCGTTGAGTTGCTGATTATTCGTGTAACTATTATATATACACCCACCTCATATACATATAATGATAATGTCTCAGTTTCATTATTTCTAACTCAATAAGATATTCTTTGAATTTTTTATCTTTTCTTTTTTTTCATGTTTATTAATGTTATGGTTATATGTGTTGAGTTTTTTGGCAAAATATTAGAAGAATATATTTTTATATAAAAAGCTAAAAGATTCAAAATGATCCTAGAAATCGGGAAGCTAAAAAGATTCGTAAAAATATAAGGAATCGAAAACCTAAAAAAAGTGGTATACTCCAAACACTTTAAAAATAGCATGTAACTGTGGATTCAATGTATCTCAGTTAGTTAGAAGCACTTTAAGCTTGCTGTATTGACTCTAGTATAATTCCTCTTGTATTTTCTCATGAGAGAGTGGGGCAAAGAGTGTGAATAGTATAAACTTTAAAAATAGTATTTATGTAATTGAGGTCGGGGAGAGAATTCTGTGTGATATTTGCAGCAATTTTTAGCTATGTTTTTTCTCCCGTAAATTCTCATGTTTTCTTTTGTTACTTTTTTTTTTCTTTTAATTTATAGATTAAATTTTTGGTTATTTATGCAATTATTAGGGAAGTTTTTTCCCAACAACATGTTATATAACTCAAAAACTAAAGCACAGAGACTATCTTGAAAATCATGTCAAGAATCTTACATTCAAATGTAATTTTTATAAGAGAGACAGAGTAACTTTAACCTATTTGTTCATAATGAAATTTCATATTATTTTGTTTAGACACCACACCTGCCATTGATGTAGATGACCCAATAATTGTATACTAAAAATTACTTTAATAAAGTTCTTAAAGCAATTAAGATATAAGGTGTTTTAAAGTGTTTTTTTTAGCAAAAGCACTTTAATTTATAAAACGCGTTTCTTAACATGTAATCTTAATGGAGTTAATTGTAAAGTGATTATTTTAAATTCATTAAAAAATAAGAGTTATTTCGAATGGTTTTAAATTAGATATTGTAGTAATAATAATTTATTATTTGTATCAAATATTTACATTTTTATTTTTGAGATTATAATAATTGAGAATAGAATGATTCGAACTCGCGATATCATGGTCTTTCGGTCGGCTGATGTTTAAAGAATGATTATAAAAATTTTGTTTTTAATAATTGGATAATAGACTTAGACAAAACTCCTAAAAATACTTAAAGGTAATGATAAACTTTGAAAAGAAAAGGTATAGTGTTATATTAGTATATTGTATATCCATATACAAAATTAATTTTGATTCCATTTGTGAATGATTTTCTTTCTTATAAAATAGTAGCCAATAATTTCACTTCCCCAATGATCTAATCTAAACAATTAATTGGATAAAAATCAATATTTATAAACAATAACATATGAATAAAATATGTCGATTTGATGTTTTCCCATTTACGTAGGGTTACATTTCTAGGACATATTTGATTTATCTAAATGTACGTATTTATTTATTTATTTATTTAAATAATGTTATTTTTAAATTAACTCAGGAATGTTTGAAATAATAATGATAAATATTATATTAGAAAAATATTTTTTAGTTTTATATAGCTGTGAATTGATAAATTAATAAACAATAATTAATTAAAATTAATGCATGGCTTGTATATCCTAGATATAGAGCAGCAAAATTCTGATTTCTAATAATAAATTAAAAAAAAAAAAAAAAAATCTTGGGTAGGTTTTGAATTCCAACATTTTTATTATGTAGCACCATTTATATTAGATAAGTAATTTTTTAAAAATAAAACAATAAAATATTAATATTTACTGAAAGATTCTTGAATTATAATTAAAATATATTAATTTTTAAAATACATAACTATAGCAATAAACAAAATACAAAAATAAAAATGTATTAGTAAAAAAATAGAAATGTTAATTTATTATATATTTCGTGTGAGGTGTCTGTATTTTAGTGGCTTATCCTCCCTACAATTTGTTAGGGTCTTAGCTATTTACAGGGCTGCCCTCTTCTTCCTCCAGCACCCTATTCCTTCGCTAAATCAACTTATCCTAACCTCTTTTACCTCTAAATTAGCCATTGATTACCCTTTTGTCATTTCACCCTAACAAAACCAAGGGCAATATGGTATTTTCACATTCCCAGACACTTTTCCTCTCCCCCTATAAAAGCCTAACCAAACCACCTCATTTCTCAGACCTCTCATTTACCAGACCTCTCATTTCCTCCATCAATGGCGTCCTTAACCAACTCTTTTTCTCTCCTTCTCGTTTTCTTCGCCCTCACTAATTCGGTCAGCGGGATGATGCTGACCATTGTCAACAACTGCAAGTACCCGATCTGGCCAGCCATCCTGCCCAACACCGGCAATCCGGTCCTGGAATCCGGCGGCTTCTTCCTCGCATCCCTCTCCCACCACTCCTTCCCAGCGCCGGACCAGCCGTGGTCCGGCCGAGTCTGGGCGAGAACCGGCTGCGTCGGTCAAGGCGACTCCCTAACCTGCCAAACCGGTGACTGCGGGGGAAAACTCCAATGCAACGGCGTCGGCGGCAAAATCCCTACAACCCTAGCCCAATTCAGCCTCCACCACGGCGGCGACAAGGACTTTTCCTCGTACAGCGTCAGCCTCGTCGACGGTTTCAACATCCCCTTAACCATAACCCCACACGAAGGACAAGGCCAATGCCCAGTGGTAGGGTGTAAAGCCGACCTAATCACCACGTGTCCGTCGGAGCTTCAACTCCGCGCGCAAGGCAACGACGGCCAGGTAATAGCCTGTAAAAGTGCCTGCGATGCGATTAACACGGACGAGTTCTGCTGCAGAGGAGAGTACAACAGCCCTACTACGTGTAAAGCGTCGTCGTATTCGTCTTTTTACAAGCAGTCTTGTCCGTCTTCTCTTACCTACGCGCACGACTCTCCGTCGTTGATGCAGGAGTGCTCGGCGGCGCAAGAGCTTAAAGTTATATTCTGCCATTGAGCGAAGCTTGGTGTATGTTTAAAATTGCGTACATTTTCCAAGCTGTCTTGCATTTTCTGTTTTCATTATATATGTTTCTATCAATGATTTAAATTAATAAATGGTATGAAGTGATTATTCATTATCACTTCTTTTTCCTTTTTGAAAAGTAAGTCTACTTAACTTAAATCAAAATTCTAAAACTGTTACTTCAATCTTAAGTCGCGGTCATGTCTCGCCCCCAGTATAGTGACCGGTTCCATCTTTCCTCCTAATTTCATCAGTTCCAGGTGAAAGTGCCTGCTCATCCATGAGTGACTATAACAGCTATGGTTTACCGCCTGTAGTTCTTAACCAACCATTTCTCTTAGAACTTTATAAAGTTTTATAAGCTTCTTTTTCGTGTTTCTTGGAATTCTGATTTTGAATGAGTTTTTTTATGTATTTTAAAATTTTAGGAATGTGGTTGAATTTTTTAAAACAATATTATTATTAATATATATATATATATGTGTGTGTATATATATATATTAAGATCATTGATAAAGCAGATATAAAAATGATTTTTATGGGGATTTAAAAAAAATTGAATTTTGTGTCTAGAGTGATGCTATGTTCTAGTTCAAGATTAATTAACAATTTAGAATGTGTATCAAATCGGCACAAATTTGAAGTCTTTGAGATTTTGACTAAATCTAATTATAAATGAAATGTGGTTGAAAGAAAAAAAAAAAAGACAATCCAATGAAAGTTTGCGAGAGAAAATATAAAGTTGAAATATAGGCCCAATCAAGAAACATTTTGATCTAGCCAGAGGCTGTGGGTACGAATCCATTTTGAATAAATTTCAAAAGAAAAAAAACCAACAAAAGATAAATATAAAATCTTAATGGTAGTATTGGTAAATATGAAAAATATTTCTATCAAATTTCCCTATGATCACAACAAAAATAAATAAAATTTGACTTTCTATTTAATTTTGATCTCCAGACAATATAAAAAATATAATCTTCAATATTGAGTTTTTCAAGTATGCTAAGCTCCATTATAATAATGTAAATATCCAATTTATTCTTTTTGAGTTAAAAACAAATTTAAAATTAATTCCTATAATAAATAAAAAATATTATTAATTAAAATTAATTTAATAATATTAATATTTTCAAAAAAAAAAAAAAACTTGCGATCATATTCAAAAAGTATTTTTTTTTAATCAATAAAAATTTCCTATAAAATTTAAAAACCAAAATTAAAATTTTGAAGAACTAAAATGGAAAAAAATTGAATATTTTGTGAGTTTAAAAGGGAAAATGGAACAATACTCAAAAAGTATTTAACCAAAAATGGAATGCTTATGCTAACCTGAACACTCGCAACACACGTGGTGCCCATCGAGCTGTAGCTAAATACTAGGTTACATCCAAATAACCCCTAAAAGTAACTCCTAACCATGTAATCTCATGATATGCATAATATACCAACACTGAGGGCAAGTCATATACACTTGGGGTTTTTTTTTTTATAGAAAATAATCATTGATAAAGTTACAAAAAAAAAAAAAAAAGGAAAACCAAAATAAATCTCCTTTAAATAGAGATTTTAATACAACAGAGTTACGAAACAACAGATTCTGAACTAATCAACTAACTGCAATTAACTGACCCAACTAATTCTCATTAAACTGACTAAGAGTCATTAGAAGCTAATATTACAATATCCTGATCAAACAAAAGCAATTAATAGTAGCAAAACTAGTTCTTATTGTTTTCAATTAAAATTTTTATATCGATTAATTGCCATGATTTATGCTACTTTGGAATTGTCAAACGTAGCAGGATATGTTGCTATAAGAGAGAACTAATTGAATTTATTTGCACTATATAGAAAAATGAATTAGCCATAAAATGTCACTACGATTTAACTACGTCGCGATATGTCGAGATATACACGCTCAAAATTACCTACAAATATATTAGTATATAATCTTTCATACCGCACGTTTCCTCTTCGATCGCTTGCTTCTCTTTTGTCGATTATAGGCTGGGATGTCTTTATCTGCACTTGATGCATATGCCTCTTCAAGACTGTCCTCGCCCTGTTACACACTTCAATTAGCTTTTGATGAAAGCCTTGATCAGTCAGCATAAACATATATATGCACCACCCAGATATCAGTTATCATAAAAATTAATGATCCAAGTCAAACTACAATACAAAGAGAGTAGTCAGAAAAGAATTTAGTATCCATATAGTTTCATATATATACCTTTTTACAGCTAACTGAAATCATTTCATTGATGTATAACATAAATATAAAAGATAACCTTATAAGAGATAATTATAAAAAAAAAACATTTTCAATATATTTCAGTTATTGATTTAGGATTAGAGTTAATATACTTATTATACTCAATAGATGCAGGCAATTCTAAGTTTCTTGATCCTTTATATTTCAATATATTTAAGTTATTGATTTTTGTTTTTTGGCTTCAAGTTCTTGATTGATCCTTTACATTTCAATGTATTTCAGTTCTTGATTCTTGTTTTTTCGGCTTTAAGTTCTTGATTCTTGTTAAAGAACCCATAGAAGACCCACAATGAGATGGTGATTATGAGTAGTAGACAATAAGGAGTTTTATCTCAAATTGTGAGATCTCAAATTTTCAACGTAGGATATTTACGAACTTCAATTCCTATAAACAATCTCTCTTTTTTCTTAGAGAAAAAAAAGCCCTCTATTTTAAAAAAAAATTGCATACCATAATAGTATATATTTTCAGATAGCATTACACAATACTCAATATATAAATGGGTGTTTCATTCGTGTAATTATGGATCTTTTATAAATGAATCACTCTTTAAACGACCTCACCCAAACAAGCTGTTATTACAATTTCTCCTTCAAAATCACTCAAAATAACTCCTCATTTCTAATCACTCAAAATAATCACTCCTGCATTCATCCAAACACCCCAAAAAGTTCATTTATATTTTTCGACAAGAGATCTGAGGGCCATTCGGTGGCACTTTAAGAATACTTTCCTGAACAACAGTGCAGCTGTATTTGATTTCAGTAAATCAACTAATTCTTTCCAAAACATTTTTTTCAATGACAGTATAGCAAGCAAAAGAGAGCTAAATGTTTGAACCCAGAGCGATAATAAAGTAATTCCATCCGGGATTAATACTTCAAGTAAAAAACATTCAACATTGAACTTTACCTTCTCTGTTGTCTCCTCATCATACCCATCCTCATTATCAGACTCAGAAGCCAAAGTTTGAATCTCTTCTGATCGAGCTGCCTTGCTTAACTTGTTCTTCTTCTCTTCTTCCCTCAACTGCCTAAATCTGTTTTTAACCCTTTTTTGGTCAATCAAGGCAGTAAAAAGCATGTCAACAAGCCTCAATGGTATAAAAATTACCTGTCGCCCGCTCTTTCTGATTCAGGCGTTCGTTTGGCACGTCCTGCTGTTATGATTCCAGCAGCATCCTCACTAACAGCAGGCTTTGCACCTCCTAATTTGCGTAACCATACTTGCTGAGCTGTGCTGAGAACGTTGTTTGTGAACCTAGCATGACATGATTTATTAGCAAAAGTGAGCAGTTTTGTTTAAGAATAATATATGCAACATAGTTCAAATTTAGAAAAGCATAGGCAGTTGTGACGTCTCAGATAACATATGCCAATAAGCGCACAGCAAATGTATGGAAATAATTTAGAAAATTAAAACATCATAAGAAACCAACCAGTAAATGGATAATCCTGATGGAACAGACAAGGAGAAGTAACCGATCATGAGAGGAAGAAACTTGAAAATAAGAAGTGTGTTCTTTTGTGTTGGATCATCAGACTGTATAAAGCAACTCAAATTTAGAATGCTTAAAGCAAAAGTTGAAATGGTCAATTGCACAGAAAAATAGACATGAAATATGCTTTCACCTGGGGAGGCTTCATGATTTCCATAGATACATACTGAGATATGACGAGGAGAACAGGTAATACAAGGTACGCTGCAGTGTCAGACCAGCCTAATGGTGGATGGCCATCCTGCAAATAAATAAATACAACGATGGGTATTGACAGAAAAACTACAAATATATTCAAGAACAGTGCTGGAATTTTGATTCTCGAGATTCAGAAAACAAATTTCAAAATAACAACTTTATCCATGTTCGGTTTCTTCAAAGATTCAAACAAAGTTGTACATTGAAATTCTTATTCTGATCCTAGTGACTTTAGTGATTCCGAACAACATCATGATACAAATTCAAGGACACTCAAGAACTCAATCTTTGAATGTGGATCACAACCAACGGCGGCAGAAAATTATCCAAAAACGAACATAAACCTCTACATCTACTGTTTTGAAGCCTTGAAGGAAATCAAGAAAAAGTTAGATGACGATTGGGTAATAGCCAATTCAACTTTGATTGGATTGTGGGAGATACTAAACTGCTATGCTAGGAATGGCTCTTAAAGAAATTGGGGAATAATAGGGGGTATATGGGCAAATAGTTAGGGAGTTAGTTGAGACTTATGGTTATAAATAGGAGAGGATTGATAATGATGGGGTATTATGCATATTTTGAGTGATTACACTTCGGGTTCTAACTTCTAAGAGATGATTTTCTAGAGAGAAAGGGAGGTTCCAAGTCCTATTCCAACTTGGGTTATCTAGTTGTTTCTTTTATTTCATAATACAGTTTGGATCCTATCAGGCTCTTGAACACTTTTTCGACTGTAATCTAATGGTAAGACTTTTGTCCTATCACGATGAAAAGACATTTACATACCTTATCAAGAAGAGAGCAAACAAAGAAAATGCTTATGGGTATTTCTTTGCAAAGAATGACTGGAAAAAAAAAAATGAAGACTATAAACTTAAATTGACAATATTTGAAAAGCATGAAAGCAAATAACTGAGAATTCTTAAAAACGGATAATTTTCACTTCAGATTGGGAGATTCTATTAGATATCCAACAACCCGAATAAAAAACAAGTTTTGGTATCAGGCAAGTAAGATTTACTTGGACAAGCATCAAGAAAATCTAAAAGGAGAGCAATCAAAATTCATGCAACATAAGCCATAAAAAAGTGGAATTCAGTTTACCACAAAAGGAAACAACCAAGAGATTCCAGCTCCACTTTGTCGAGCAGCAATAGTAGTTGGACCACCAAGAGAGGGAATCCAAAAGAAACCTTCAGTGAATAAACCCTTCAAGAATAAAAAAACATCCAAAATAACAAATTAGTCTTACAAGCCAAGTGATCTAAAAAATCATCAACGACAAAATACAAAACCAAGTTCAACTACCTCATTTGCCACATTAGAAAGGGCTTGATATAGTCCAATCCAGACTGGTATGGTGGCCAAAGTTGGCAAACACCCTACAGAAACAGGATATTACTGAGGACTTTGAAGTATGCATAGACAAAAGGAAAGATCATAAAACTGAAAAGAACGGTTATGAACAAGAGCACATGAAAAAACTAGGAAAAAACAGATTTGTGAGTGCTTTGTACCTGCCAAAGGATTAACTCCAGCTTGTTTATAAAGCCGTGACGTCTCAAGTTGTATTCTTTCCTTAAAAAAGAAAAAAAAACGACAGAAGAGAGGAATTACTTTATAATTGAAACAAGAGATGAAATCCCCTCAATCCAAGTTCAAAAGTCCATTAGCTTCCCTAAATCACATAAACGCCCAACCTGATTGCCTGCATATCTTTGTTGAATGGCTTTAATTTTTGGTTGAAGATTTTGCATAGCCAACGTTGACTCAACCTACAAATCACAAAAGCATTAATAACTCGTCAGTGGCCCTATACCAGAGTGGAAATGCACCCATCAGAAGAGAACTACTCGCCATCAGACTATTAGAAATATGAAACTACAGAAGGGATTCCCTTTTCAACTGTCATAGCAGAACAAACTAACCTGTTGCTTGGTGAGAGGCAAAGTTGCAACCTTAACGATAATAGTAAGTAATATAATTGCAAATCCATATGCATATGGCACATGCACGGTCGAAAGTCCATCCTTCAACACCTGACACGGTTTAATTGGAATGTCAAATTTTATTTCATCATTAGTCACAGAGCAACAGCAGGAAAACAGAAATCTAGTTTAGAAAAAGCCAAGAAAAAGGTGCAGCATATTCATTGTTCCTCTAGGCATACGCGATAATTTCACTTTTGTGGTGCTTGTTATTATCCATATCCCGTCTTCGAAGGTGGCCTCGTTGTTAGATTTGCTCTCTAAAAAGTCATAAATTTGAAACACACGAATAAATATAATTGTAAAATCCTTTTAATCTTACGAGTTAGGGGTCTTGGAACAGATGCAGGCAGCACCTGAGTATATAGTGGAGCCAAACTTTCAAATCTCCATAATAATAATCATCGACATCCCAACAATCCCAAAAATACAGAAATTATTGTTATTATTTTTTACACAAGTTTATGCACATCTTTAACTATTAACTGCGGAAATTAATGATTAGTTTGATGACCAATCATAACTTCTTAGTTCTGGAGGTCCTCTTCATCACTACGCCAACCATATTGTTTAAACTTTAAATCGATATTTGTTAATCCTGAAACCTTGGAACCACGATTTCCAACACTCAATAAATATAAAATATAACCCATACATTTGTTTTCCTCGGTAGCGCAATTAACAATCGGTCAGATGAATTGAATAATCAGATGCACAAGGCGAGTTAAGTTAAGGAAAATCTTACTTTAAGAACCACTTCCATGGCCTCGGAGATGAATCCAAACCATCCACCATTCTTCTGCACCGCGGTACCTGCAGAACTCGAGGCCGCACCACCAGAAACCGTCGAATCCACAGCAATCGCAGCATCAGCAAGTGTGTAGAGCAAGCCTTCGGCTCTGCTAACAACTGCCTCGAAATTGAAGTTGGAATCGAAGGTATGGATTGGGGGAAGCTCATGGAAGCTGAAATTGACTCTGGTGGCGACGTGTCTCCGGTGAGGAAGAGTATGGAGACGGCCATGGCGAGAGAGAGATGGGAGAGATGAACCGATGAACGGTGAGGATGAAATTAGGATTCTCGCCATGGAAGAGTTTGATTCAGCTTCTCATGAGCGACAGAGAGAAGAAAGGAAATGGTTGATGATGAAATCAAATGGAATTATCCTTTACTCTATCGAAATGCCGAAGGGGACTGCCACGGTGTACTCCACCACACGTGAGAAGAAAAAATGGGTTGATTTTTTTTTTTTTAGTAAAAGTTGGTGAAGAAGACAACAACCAACACATTAGGATAACTGAAATTACTGTTGAAAAGTGGAGCTTAATTTATCATTCATATCAGCTCAACTATGTTCTCTTTCACATTAATTCTTGAATTTATTTTATTTTTATCTACTTTAACTTTCTTCTATATTTATTTATAAATTTTAACACGTTTAATTTTGATGTTTTAAGTTTTAAAATAAATTAAA
>JBBMEG010000005.1:979520-998692 GCA_037832605.1 Cyclanthera cordifolia | reverse complement strand
TAAACACTACCATAATGCTAGTTCCTACTCCATTTTTAAAAACCTTTAACCAACCGTCCATTCAATTCTCAGATGAGTAGTTAAGATATTTACTTATCTTCTTAATCCAAGATTAACATGTACAAATGCTCAAGAAGGATATAAATCAATGAAATATAACCACATTTGAATGAGAAATTAATGATTTTAAAAACAGGCAAATGTGTTCAAAAAGTTTGAAATAATAATAGTTATTTTATTTTATTTGTGGCTTAATCATGTAATAATATATACCAAAGTTAAAAATGGTTGACTTTAGAACAAAATTTTATGTTGGATGAGTGCTTGAATCCTAGCTAGTACTACATGTAATAATGCAAATATTGTTAAACTGTTAAATCAACACAAGTACTACATCACCAAGATCAAGCCAAAGATCAGTTTCAAATCAATTAGAGAAATTAGTTAATAATAAACAGATAAATTATGAATTCAATTAATACAAACACTTTTTAAAAAATAATGGCACCAACAATTAATCCATGCAAATTAAAGACGGGGGCTCTAATGAAAAGTAAATAGATACGCTTTCTAAGTGATCATACGAATTAAACTTAAACTTTCTTTCGAACGACAAGAAAAAAGAACAAACGCAAAGTGTAATTACATCTACGAACAAAAAAACATTCTTCCATTTCGATATTCCAACTCGATAAACTCCGGTACCTTAACAAAACATATACAGATCAAAGTCACACAAATTCTCAAAATTAGAAATAGAATGGAAAATTAATTAAACAAACAATTTTTCAGTTCTTCCACACAATACCAAGCAGGATTCAGAAGTTTGACCTTTTTGAAGAGTGTTGATCAACATTTGAGAAGCTGAAGCTAGTTGAGAGCCTGGATATTTTTGTTCTAAAGTAATTTCTATTTAGATTAAATAAAAGATTTAACTAATCAAGTGATCGATGGCTTTAATTATAAATTTCAAGCAAAGAAATTGACCTCAAATCATCACTTGAGCACTTAATTAAATCTTAGTAATTAAGTTGATTAATTGGAGCTTACTTCTAATGATTGAAGTTGCAAGAAATATGAGCATTTGCTGAAAGATCTGTCCACCCATTTCCATATTGCTCCAAAATTGATTTGTTATCCAAATTGTTAACACTCAAGTTTGATGATGATTTCAACAAATTCAGCAATTGAGTTTCTTCAATGTTCACTGCAGGCAACTGGGTACCCTTTGAACTTGTTCTCGGGATTGAGTTTGTTGTATCGTTCCACCCGCACTCGCTCATTTCAAGCGGGCGCAACCCGGTTGGGGTTTCTACGTCACCTAAGAGAGAAAAGTTTTGGAAATCGCTCCACTGATGATTCAGAAGAGTGTCGTTTCGGATATCTCGAGCGCCCTGAGCCTGGATCTCGTTGAAATTCAACCCTAGATTCGTTGCTCCGTATCGAGACAAACTATTCATTGAAGCCATGAAAGAAAGGTGAGGATATTGAGGCTGGTCAATAAGAATATTGGTGGTGGATGAGTTATTGCTGTTGTTGTTGTTCAGCTGCATCGCTTCGTTCCCGATCACGGGAGACTTCGAGCGTCGAGTTTTATTCTTCTTATTCCTACGAAAACCGCCCCCTACTGGTACACTCCGAAGGGATCCACCGCGTGTCCAGTATCGGCGACAGGCCTTACAGAAGTGGCGAGGCTGTGAGAGGCTATAGTTGTTGAAGTAACAAAACTTGGTGTTGGTGGAATCGCATCGAGGACACTTGAGCCCCACCTCCGGTTGGGGAATGTTGGCCAGCCGAGCTCGATCCACCATAGAACCGCGACGGATCGAGCTGTCACCGACATGGGATGACCGCGGAGAAGGATTTGGTAGCTGTTGCTGAGGAGATCCATGATTAGCTATCTGATCAAAACCAAATAAAAAAATAAAAAAATTGGATATTCAAGGAATTAAAGATAACATATGATAAGAAAGAAAGAATGGGAATAATTGTTAGTATTAAATGAAGAAGAAAACCCTTACTTGATGCCAATTTGGAGGAGGATCTAAATAGAGTGGAAAAGAAGGGAAATCCATGGGAGGAATTAATTGAATTTTAATTATCTTTTGATAAAGTAATTAAAATTAAAACTTGAGGGAATCACATGGAAATTGGGGAATAGAGCAGAGAGGCCAAAGAGAAAAGAAAATGAAGATCATCATGAGATGAAGAAGAATTGGAAGAGATCAGAAGAGGAGATATTGAGAGAATTAAAGCTAGCTTATATGCTATGGAAGCTTTTGTTTAACTTTCCTCATCTCTTTAATATTATTCTCTTATTTATCTTTTTGTTTTTATTAATATTATTTTATTTTATTTTTTAGGGTTTGATTTTAGTGGAGGAGCTTCCTTCACTTGTAAGTTTCTTTTCTTTTTTGAGTTTTTCATTTGTGTGTGTGTGTGTGTGGCCTAGGGGGAATATATAGTGGCTCCCATCTCTCATGCATATAATAATATTTATTAATGACCCCTCAACCCATAATTAAAGAGTATCAATCGACAGTCTGAGTTTCGTTCTCATACACTTAGAGTATCACTAGACTATTCTTAAAGTAGAAGCGCTGCATCGAGATATATTTTGAGGAATAGAGACAAAATTGGGTGTTTATAAATTAATTAATATATTACAAGCAAGTTATGATGAACTTCGAGCCTCAAAGAGAGAACATATCTTGAAGTTTGAGCATTCCGTCGCTCGGAGACCAAATACCTAAGTTTAGTTCATACACTTTCAATAAATCTTAGATTTAGTCTTCTATTTGTTTCTTTATAAAAAAAAAAAAATTATTTTTTAAGGTTAGATTATAGGTTTTAATTTTGTTCGAAATTCACGAATAAATTATTTTAAAATTTTTTGTTTGTCTTTAGAGTTTTAAGTTTTGTTACGAGGATGTCCTAGTAGTTTGTGAAACGATCAAGCTCCGATTTTTTTAATGTTAAAAAAAAAAATTCACTTCATTTTTTCAATGCTTCAAGAATTTGTTAAATTTTAGTCTATATATTTTGAAATGTCTAATTTTAGTCTATATACTTTACGAAACTAAAAATATTGAACAATCAAAAGAATGTGGATCAAAACATGTCTTAAAATATATGAATCAAAATTTATGGTATTTGGACGATAATAATATATTACCTCTCTCATATACAACATAAATACTATATAACTATTAAAAGATTATGAGTAACAATCTAATAAAACATTTCACTAATTAGTATTATTGAAATGATGAGTCTGTGATTTGTGAGGTTAAAAGGGAATGAATTGTGTGAATATATATATGTATATATATGTGTATATATATATGTATATATATGTATAGAGAAATTAGGGTTTAGGTGGTGGGGCAGAGAAATATGTAACAAAAGGACACATAATTGAGGGGCTTTGCCCAAAGACATTTCCCTGCAAACTCCTTTACCTTTACAAGTACTATCCAATTAATTAGTTCATGAAACCACTTTACCCAAACAAAAAAAAAAAAAAAAAAAATCAGATAATTTATTTCTTATAAAAATAGTCGATATGCGCATAAATTAATCCATATACTCAGAAAGTAACACATATTTATATATATAATACAAGATCTACATAGTATCTTTCTTTATATTCTTAAACCATACAAATCATCCCTTTTTCCAGAAAAATGTTTTTTTTTTTTTTTTTTTTTTTAGAAAAGATACTTCCATTAATCTCGTATGCATCTTATTTACTAAAGTTTTTGACAAATTTTATTATTTTACAGTAAAAAAATGTTTTAAGCAATTTTTTTGACATTCAAATAACGTATAATTAAATTATAAATTGATTTTTTTTTAGTAGGCATTATAAATTGATTCACACACTCACAAATATTAAAAAAAAAATAATAAAATAAATAATAGGTAGAAAATTTGCAATATTTTGGGCTTTAGACTTTTGTACCTAGAGATGCTTAGAAATAAAAGGAAGAAAAAGCCAAATACATTGAAACATGATTATGCTATCTTTATTTCAACCTCTTTTTTGGTAAGTATGTGTATATATATATATATATATATATATATGGGACTTTACTCTCTTTTTAACTTTAATATTACAATCATATTGCTTTGGAATTGAAGACTTTTTTTGACTAATATGTGTCTTTGTTATTTGTTTTATTATACAAACTATTTTCTCTTTTAAATAAAATCCTCACCTTTTTTTTTAGATTGAGAATTAGAGATTGACTCATAATCAAAATAATATTGGTAAATAATTTGATTGGAAACCTTTTGAATTTGATGTGACAAGACAAGAATGTTTGTGTGTTTTCTTCATTGGAAAGCAACCATTTTAAACAACTACTTTAGATTAACATGTTTTCAACCTATTTTATATGTTGCTCTACACTAGTGGTTTAGATATGCAAGCTTTTAAACAAAATAAAAAAAAATGTTATATAAATTTAATAAATGAGATAATCCTGCTTTTCAGGAATGTTTGACGTTACTAACAAGTTATTACAAATAAGTTTTTTACCGTTTCTCTCTAAACAATCATATTCAAACGAGTTATTGTAATTACTTATTTCTAACCATTCAAAATAATCATTCATTTCTAACAACTTGTTTCTAATCATTCATTTCTTATTACCCATTTCTAACTTTCAAAATAATTATTTATTTCTAACTCCAAACAAGTTATTGTCTAAGAATTCTCACATTTTCAAACTCGTAATGAATAGGTTATTGGATGTGGACAAGTTATCCGATTAGGATACGGAAAGTGTTATAGATTCGTAATTTGTTGACAAATTCAATTTGTAAAAGTACTTAATTTCCGAATTGCACCTGTATTTATATACACACACACTTATAAACCATTGTTTTTTAATTGAGATATTCCACAAAGAACCTGCATTTAGTCCCTCGATTTTACTTTTTTTTTTTTTTCTTAAAAAAATATTCTCTTTTCGAAAGAGAAAAGGCCAGATTCATGAATATAATTAAATAAAATTCTTTTATTTTTTTTTGATAAGGAGAATAATCTTGAAAAATGTTCGTGGTTTTAATGTAAAACAAGATAAATATTTCCAACCTCTTTATTCCATTATATTCAATGTTTTAGTATTCTCAAAGTTCAAACCAAAAAATACATCAAATATAGATTTTTTTTTTTCTTTTTAATACAATATTTAAAATTATGAGATTTAGATTTGTTGGTATATTGCATGGCAAACAAAGTCTCACTTTGCTAAGTTAGGGGAAAGAGCTTAGATACATAACGGAGGAACAATTTCCCCATTGATATGAAGGCTTTTTGGGTGATGACCAAAAACAAAGCCATGAGGGGTGATTCTCAAAGTGGACAATATCATATTAATGTGGAGGTTTGTGGATGATCGTTGTCCCTAACAATTTGGTATCAGAGCCAGGCTCTTGACTTAGCGAAATGTGGGTGAAGAACTCCTGATCTAGAACAAAGAGAACCGGGTTCGAAATGTACTTTGTTTGAGAGGAGAATTGTTAATATATTGCATGACAATCAAAGTCTCACATCAGGAAAGAGCTTGGGTATATAACAAAGTCATGAAAGGTGATTACCAAAGTGTACAATATCATATCAATGCGGAGGTTTGTGGATGCTCGTTGTTCCTAACAAGATTTTTGAAATTTCAAAATATAAAGTAAATATATGAGTAGTTACTGTAGAAATAATGTCACACTCAAATTTTTAGACTTAAAATTTACATCAAACTTTTGAATTATTGACTAATTGAGCAAAAGTTTAGTTTAACTCAAACTTATAATTTAACCAAACTCTAGTTTTCTCCATTCATTTCATGGATAAAATTAGAAGCACATGCATAAAAATTTTGTTGGAAAAAGAGAACAGTTGATTTTAGAGGGTGAGAAGAAGGAATAAATATAATTTCATTTAAAAAAAAAATAATAAAATAAAAGGTGGGAATCTAATTCCCCAATCAAAATTTTGACAGCTTACAGTTTTCTTTTATTTATTTATTTTCCTTTTTTATTGTGTTTATGATTTCCATGCAAAAAGCTTAGCCTTTGGCCTTTTGTTGCAGAAGAGGGCTAAATTTGTTGCAAAACTAAAAGTAAATTTTTGCAGCCTTTTTTTGACATCCTTCAAACTTTGAACTGTGAGTACAACCCAAGTTTTTATAGACTTAAATCATAAATTTTAATTTCAACAAAATTCAAATTTAGTCTTTATAATATTAATGTGTTCTAAGAAAATACTTTCACAATTCTAAAAAATAGATTCGTAATTCGTAATTGTTAGCCAATCAAGTAACTATTTATTATAAATAATGTGATTTCTTTTATTTGGTTGATGGTGAGTTAATTAAATACAATCTCGATTTCTTAATTCTTGTTGTGATTAATGAAACATTAAAAAAAAAAAAAAAGCAAGTAGACTATATAGGGTGATAATAATATAATCAGTGTTTAATTAGACCACAAATAATTATAATAGTTCGTGAGTAAATATAATGTTCTAGTCATGTTGTAATAAAATTTCTTTTTTTATTACAAAAATACATATTATTATAATCCATGTGATAATAACTTACGCATCAAACACATATTATTATAACTTCTCTTATTATTACAATCTTCCATTTATAACAATTTATTGTTTTCAAAATTCAGCCGCTATCTCAAATATACTTTTTTTATGACTTCGAGAACATAAAACAACTCCTCTAAATCCAGAACACCACCGGCTCACCCCTAAGTTGCGATATTGTAATGCATGGAGATTGAAATTGTGTCAAACCGTACTCTAATACTAATTCGTCATCAATTACAAACGACAAGTTATGAATTAAATTATAACTTTACAAGGTGGACCAAGTTTATAGTTGAACAAAAACAAAATATAGGTAAGAAACTAAGAAAAAAAAAAAGAGTTAAAAGAAAAGGTAAGGAATTATGGGAGAGAGACAAGGAAATAGAGTGTTCATGAATGCACATGTGTGTGACAGATGGAGGAATCAGTGATATATCCTTTGGAAGGGGCAAAGGCAAAAGCAAAAGCAAAATGCAAATGCAAATGCCATATAAACAAAGCTGCATAAAGCTTCTGTCTCTCTCAGCATCTTCCCAACATTGCCAACCAACCTTTCTTTTTCTTTCCATTCTACTTTTTACCCAACAAAAACCTTTAAAAGGGGCTCTTTGCTATTGCATATGTTGCCCCCAATTTACTGTCGCGAATTGATTTCGTGGTCAAGAAAATACTCGAGAACTAAAAGACTATGTTTAATTCATAATAGCAGCTAGTTTTGTGTTTTTTTTTTTTTTTTTGACAACTAAATGTTGTAAGGTAAGATGGTTTGGTTCGTGAGAATGGCTGAAATGCAGATACGTTGACCCGAACAGTTATCACTCTAAGAAAGTAGTATAAGAATACCTAAGAATAATTTAAATTCTCCTAATACATAAACCTTGTTTACACAAGCGTGCTTGTACAAGAGAATTACTTAATTTAGTAAGATTTGTCCATAAAAAGATTTCTAACGAATTTATGAAAATACAAACAAAGACATCATAGGATAGAATATACTTCTAGCTCAACCAAATTACTTAACCGCTCCTCGTTGAATCCGTGAAGATGAAGCTCGATGAGATTGCCTTCAATACTCAATTTAGGATCCAAGTGATAACAACGCAATTGGTTCCTAGTCCAAAGAGGAAAAAATTCTCTAGCAACAAGCTCGGCAATCGTCCCATCGACAAACCCTAGCTTGTTCGAACCGTAAGCCCTATCTCTTCATGATCAACTCCATGTTAGATAGTGTTATCTTCTGTAAGCAGTTCAGAGACGAGAACCGAATTGGCAGTATTGCTAGGACATGAAGGGGGCATTCTCTCCAATCGAACCATCTTGGGCTGAAGAACCAGATGAAACCTAACCAGTTTCCATGGCAGCAAAGAGACGAGAAAGTAGAAAAACGAACAGAGAAAGGATCCATGAATTCACGCAAGTTTTTTTGTAACTTCTGATACCATAGTAGAGGTATAACTTGGAGAGAAAAATCATGAGTATTATAGATCTCTCCTACTTGTTATATACATAGCAGAGTAAGTAGACCAAGTAAAATCACGAGTGTTATAGATCTCTCCTATTTGTTATATACATAGCAGAGTAAAATCAATGCAACTATTTAGTTCCATGGTAAAAATTGAATTTCCTTTCCCATCTGAGCTTTTATCCCTTTTATTTTGTTCTTTTTTTGATATTTGTGAGTATATAGATCAGTTTATGTGCACTTTGGCTCATCGTGATTATTGGATGCTGCTAAGAATGTCGAGATATTTGCTTCAAGAATGTGTAAATTTCCTCGCAACAAAAACTGAGGTTGTATAATGATTTCATACATTGACAGGTAGTAGATTGTTTGCCTTATGTTCACAGATGGTTTCCCTTTAGAAACTCTCAAGATATTGGTCCTTCCAATCCAACACAAAACAAACAAAAAAAAATTATAAATGATGAAAATAACTTACAGAGTAGGCAAGTGATCTTCCACCTCCCCATTGCGAAGCAAAGCTGCCTCTTTCGTTACATGTAAAAAGGAACAAAAGAAATGAAGCCAGGAAAGCAAGATCAAAGTCTACTTACTCAGCTTCCAACGAGTTCTGTCGTAGAAGTCGATTGTGATGCTTGGTTTTGAGGTTGAGATTCTGGTGCTTGCTCTCGAGTCTCCTCTGGATCTGCTGTGTGCTTGAAGAGTCGGTTCATTCGCTCGAGCAACTGCGCAGCTTTTCGCTTGCCTCTATCTGTGCCATTTTGAGTCAAATCTATCAATGAACTGATCACTCCAAGATCCCTGGCCTCTACTAGGGGTTGCTCGTCTCCAGAGCAGAGGTGCACGAGAACTGCAGCTGCGTTCTCTCTGTTCCTGGGGGATCCTGTCCCAATAACTTCTACCAAAACTGGCACTGCCTTAGCGGATCCGATGGCAGCTTTCCCTTCAGGATGGCTAGAGAGTATTGCTAAGATGGCTAAGGCTTCGTCCACCATTCCGGTACCAGGTTCAGTAAGAAGCTGCATCAAGGTTGGCACTACACCAGCTCTCACTGCCTTTCCCTTGTTTCCTTGGTAGATGCACAAATTGAAAAGAGCAGTGGCAGCATCTTTCTTACCCCTTTGAGTGCCTTCGCTAAGCAGCGTAACAAGTGGTGGAATAGCTCCAGAAGCGCCAATTCTAACTTTATTTTCGTCCACGACTGAAAGGCTGAAAAGAGTGGCTGCTGCATTCTCCCGGGCTTCCATGCTCCCTTTCTTAAGCACGTGAACAATGCCAGGAACTGCCCCGGATGAAATGATGCTTCCTTTGTTGTCCTCCCATATAGAAAGGTTAAGAAGGGCTGTTACAACATGCTCTTGAACACGAGAGTCTGGAGTTGAAAGAAGGCCAACAAGAAGAGGTATTGCACCAGCCTCTGCAATGGCAACACGATTATCTGCATTCCGTTTTGCAAGAAGTCGGATCTCACCAGCTGCAGATCGCTGGTCTTCAGGATTTCCAGATGCAAGTTTGCAAAGCAGAATATCTATCTTTGTGCGTTCAGCAGGCGAGCAAGATGATGAGCTTCGACATGGACGAGCACTACTGGGTCGTTTTGGCGGTTCGATACCATTAGCCTCGCACCACTGAGCTATAAGGCTACGCAACACGTAATTTGGGGTAAGAGTAGTACTTGAAAGGTTCTGTTGTGTCTTTGGACACGTTCCATGCCCTGCTTCAAGCCACTTCTCAATGCAGGAACGTTCATAGGTCTACAGAAAGGAAATAATATGGTTAATAACCAGAACTACCATTTATCTTAGACAAGTATAGTAATAACTGATTTCATTGAAGCTACTCCAACACGAGGACACATGAATATAATCAGCGCCAACTTCAGAATGCTACCCTATGCAACTGATATTGTTCTTTAACTATATTGACTGAATACGAAAATATGAGGATGTAAAGCAAATAACTAGAGCCCCGGACAAGTAAAGTGAAGACAAGACTGTAAGATTGAAATTATTTACTATCATCAAGAGGCCCAACTATTCAAGTACCTGTCCAGTTGAGACAATTACAGGATCTCTCATCAACTCCAGGGATATGGGGCAGCGAAAATCATCTGGTATAATTGGGGCCTTCATATTTTTCTCATTGGACACTTGTGCACTACAACTATCTGGAGAACTCTTTTCTCCGCCAGAAGTGTTCGTTTCGAGGTTCTCCGTTTGCACAAAATCTTTTATTTTCTTCAGCATCCCTGACATCTTCTCAATGCTCTCACCTGGATCACCTCCACTAGCAGTAACCATCTCATGCAAAGCTATGGACTCTTCTGTAAGATCGGCTTTTCCAAATAATTGTAATTTTTCAGCTAATCTCCTTAGGCGATCTTGATCTAAAGAAGAATTATTGCTTGTGTTGTAAAGGGCAAAGACATCTTCCAAAAGCTCAGAGTCAGGTGCATCGGCCCTGCCTTTGGCTCTTCTGAACTGAGCAAGAACAAGCTCTACCTGCATACATGATTCTAGGTGTGACAATATAGTTTAAAGAATATTAATTGCAGGCTCCTACACGATATCAAACATCTACTAGAGATAAACATAGAGAAAGATCATATCACTATAAGAGGTTCTTCCATGTCCTCTGTAATTTTTTGTAGGTTAAATTAGTTTTGATCTCTAGAGTACTACTTACATTTCATTTGGATCAATAACATTTATGTTGCATTCAACTTAAAAATTTTAATTCATTTCATATCCCATTACCATCAGGAGGAAGGTCATGCCCGTTGCCACATTGTTTACATCTAAAGCTTCGGCTTCAGCACAAAATTCACAATGAGATAAAAAAACCCTAAAAATTTTGGCTAGTCCTTCTAATGAATGGGCCAGCAATTGTATTAATTGCAGATTTTAATAGAGAATATAAAATATAAATACACAGACAACTTTGCCAACTTGAACATGAGTTTTCCTTGAGGGAGTTCCAAGCAACGTTATTTCCTTTTCTTGAAGTACTTTTTTTAGTTCAACAAAGATTGAGGTGGAGGAATTCGAACTCATGACTTCTTGGTCATGGGCACACATTTAATGCCATTGAACTATTGCTCTTATTGATATTTTATAAAAAATGGTTAGACGTTAATGTTTGTCTTCTATTATCAGTCGTGGTTTTGAATCCTCCCGTTTTTATCTGTAACGGAATATTATCAATATGTGACAACAATGAAAATTGAGCAATAGTTTAAGCATTGAAACTATTACTAAAACAATTTTCATCGAATAACACTAGAAAAAATGAGAAATCAAAAGAAATTTGTTGTAAATCTTCTAATAATAGTTAGTTTATTGCATATATATATATACGTGTCCAACAACATCTTGAAATAATAGTCTATCAGATAGAACCAGTGTTATCGCCTATCACACAGGTACCGTGTCAACAACATCTTGAAATAATAGTCTATCAGATAGAGCCAGTGTTATCGCCTATCACACAGGTACCGTGTCTAGAGACTGCAAATTCAGAGTACAAAGATTGTTTTTTTTACCTGCTCTTTAACTTCATCAGATATATCAAGTTTATCATAGGCTATTCCTTCCAAAGCTTGTTCCAGCCGAGTTGTCACCTCGTGAAATTTGTTCATGATTTGCTCCCTCTCTATGGCCTAGAATTGATGATAAAATGAAGTTGGATTAAAAAGTAGATATGCTAACAAAATATCTACCAACACAGATGCTAGCAGATTTTGTATGCCTGGTGAAAAAAACCAATTAAGCTTAGCTTGCCCATTTTAAATTTGGAAGTAGTTGAATCTTAAAGAGACCAGAAACACAAATAAAGTTTAACTATAGAAAGAACATCTCTTGAAAAAGTCATCTGCAAGTGGAAATAGCAAATGGGTAAGTTTTCATAACTCAAGTACTTACCAAATTAACAAGCACACGGAATTAAATGATTTACATCTCTGTCTTTCGTAATGATGTAAAGACCATACAAAAATGGAAACGTCAATTGAAATTACAGTCTTCTAAAATATCCATTCTAAGCAGTTAGCACACAAAAATTCGCTCAAAACACAGCAAAGATATTTTACGGCATTTTTATAATGTTTTAATTTGCACAGAAATTGTTATTGACCTAAGTAGGATTTTCCATGAAATCAAATCCAGCATGTACACAATTCTGGAATGATAGAAACCGATAAAAATCATCGTTTTCCTCAATTTCCGATCAAGCGAATAAGGCCCCAGGAAAGAAGAACTGAACAACTCAAAAGAAATAAAGGACTGTGAAACAATCGTATCGAAACGAAAAAGAAGAAGAAAATCAAGAAAAACCAGACAAGCAGCTCCAGTAATGCGATTCGATTCCACATCCAATAGTCTGTAGCAAAGAACTTACCACTGGAAAACTACGATAAAAAAACAATAACAAAAACTCACCAAGAATATCTTACTCCCCTGGCTTCCGAATCTGAGCAACTTCTTGGCCGATTCGAGAGCTTCTTTCAACAATACGAGAGCCTTGAGTGTTTCCTCAGGGATAGGATCTTGGCTATCCCTAATCTCTTCAAACATTGGAAGCAAAAGCTTCAATCTCCGAGACAAGTTGCAATACTGCTTCTTAACAGTAAGCCTAAAATCCGAGATCCACGAAATCTCGTTCACAAGATCGATCAAGCTCTGAACCAGAGCGCCTTTATCTTCCTCCATAGCTCAAAAACAGTCCCAATCAGATCTCGCAGCACAATTCAGCTCCAAACAGCTGAAATCCGCCGAAATTTCACAACGACTGAGATTATCAAGCTCTAACTGTTAGTAGCTTCCGCAGAAATGCTAGGATGACAAGTCGGGCACGTCTCCATTGATGATGATGATTTTTGCTTTTACGTTTCTGGTGCGGCTAGAAGGAGAAGCAAGGGTGTGTTTGTGTGTGAATGCAGGGCTGGATTTTTGAGACGTTACATTCTGCCGTTTCCGTTTCTTCTGGCCGTTTACTTTAACAGCGGTGGATATGACGGCGGCGGCTATTTATATTCAGCTCACTCGGCTTGGCTTTACCACCTACTCCCATCTTTTCCTATATATTTTTTGGACTAAATTATAAATTTGGTTTAAAAAAATAATAATAATAATAAAAGTGCACAATTCTAATTTTTAGACTGTAAATTTGTTTGATTTAAATTTTAAAATCTTATTTTTTTTATATAATAAATCTAAAAAGTAGTTTATAATTGTTACTATTTAAATTTTTAAATACGTAAAATTTAATTATTTACCTATAATTATAAAGGTAGGAGATAAGTATATTAATCAAATAAAAGAATGACATCGTTTACATAAAAAATTTTAATTTAATTTAATTTATTATTATTTTTTTTTTTTTAATTGAAGTGCTTGGCCTTTTAAATTTTATTTCAATGATTTAATTTGTGTTTGTTTTGTCTGTATTCAACATATATCAGAAGTTTGAAAGATAATATCTGAAGAGAGAGAGAGAGAGAGAGAGAGAGAGAGGGAATCAATATTAATGATAGTGCATGAAAGGGAGGTGTGGGAACCAAATGCACCACTATCAATGGACATCAACCTAACAAAGTTCTTAATTTATGTAGTTTTTTTTTTTATTTATATTAATAATAATATTATATTAATGAAATATAATATGATTTAATAATTATATTATACTGAGCTGGACACACCAATGAATGCGCCCAACTCAGAGTTCTTTCCATTACCAAAAAATAAAAATGAAATAACAAAAATGTTAAATAACATTTTTGTTACATAAATTTGTTCAATCTGAGCCGATTTTCAAAGATCCAAACATTTTGAAACGACCCGTATTGGTTGGGGGTTAGATTCGAATTTAAAGAGCTCATCCGAATTCTGGACTACCGGTGTTACACCATCTTTTTCCAAATGGTATTGATATAATTAAAGTTACTTCCCTCGATTAAATTAATCATTTGAATTGATCGATGATTTAGCATGATAATCTGAGCGTCGACTACCCTTTGTTTATTGCTAGTAACAAGCCTTAAAATCTTGTCAATGAAGATCTAAAACCTGAAATTATCCGTCTAGATTTCCAGTTTGGCTGCAAAATTGGTGCTTTCTTCATACACAGAGCCAGAGTGTTAATGGAAAGTCAACCATCAGGCTAGCACGTGAAGTGCGAAATGTGTTATCAACTAAGCGAATGGTCGAGAACTATAGCGAAGAGATCGGTATACTTTGGTCTGCAAAATGGTGCGAATTGAAGAGTCGAGAAAGACTGAAAATAACACATGTTATTGTTAGGGGATTACATCAACCTATCAACTTAAGTTTATTGGTCGATTGGTAGTTTAACATAATTCAACCAAATGAAACAAATCTAAGGGTATAAAAGTAATATAGTTAAGAAACACTTAAAATAATTGATATTCATATATATCAATAAGGTGAGCCTACCTTTTTGATGACCCAAAAACTTCAAAGTTAAACGTGCTCGATTTGATGTAATCCTATGTTTAGGTTGTCGCAGTTTTTCCTATAAAGCATGTGATTTGGAAAAAAACAGATTGAAATGATTAGTTTGTAGGAATAGTCTTCAATAATAGAAAGAGCTCGAGACAAGTAAAAAAAGATGCACATGAATGTCGGGATCGTGAGGTGCCAAATCCGAATTTCAAATCTCGAACCTGAGACATTTCAACTTGCAAAAACACTGTATTTTATAAAATTTCCATTTCATTGTAAATATGGAGTTTTCTTTCAACATAAACTAAGGCAAGTTTCTTTTAAGTGTCAAAAAGAGTTTTTATCTTGGTACACAAACAGATGCTAATCTCTTAGCTTTCTTTTTGAACTCTGCAAGGCCAGACAAAACCAAACACTACCTTTTTAAATTCCTCATAAAGGTTATTACTGTCTTTGGTATTTTCTCTTTATCGCAAAAGCAACGATGCATTCGATTCGGGGTCGTCCATGAAAGGATGATAATCATCAGCTGAAGCTCCATCCTTGAACTCCTCCCTTTTACCACTCACAAGTGGGTTCGACTCGAGCACACCGTTATCCCATCTATGGCACTCTTCCTTGTTCGGAACCAAGTTTTCCTTGACACTTTCTCGAGTTTCGGGCAATTCGACCTCCTCGCTATCGACTACATAAGCAAAAGCTTCTCGATTTCTTTGTGGATGTTCTTGGTCAAGAATGTCAAGACTATTGAAGTTGGAATTGCACTTTCCATATCTTCCAATGGGTGAAGAAGAATCTTCCAAAATTCCTTGAGACTTTGTTCTTGAAGAGAAGCTTCCAAATCCTAGAATCTCTCTTGTCAACTTTCTAGCCTTTTCCCTCTCCTCTTTGAGAAGAGGTCCTTTTTCAAGAAGTTTCAATATCCACTCTGATTTATTTCTCACTGAAATCCCCCAATTGAACCTGTTATCAAATCAGCACCAAATTATCAAACATGTCTTTAGGCAGCTTAGACAACGAAACTGTTCAGAGACTCAAACTCAGAACCTTCTGTTCTGAAACAATGTTGAATTATGTTAAACCATCAATCAACCTAAGAATTTAAGCTGATAGATCGGAGTAAATTTAATTATATGAACTAACACGAAACGACGAGTGAGAAGTGAAAAGGCATTATTACCCCTTTTCGTCAACATATTGGAAAGCTCCAATTTGGGCAATAACATCTTTGTCACTATGGAACTCCTCTGCTACACTCTCTGGTCCATGAGTTAAGAGATGTTCAAGAGTGATGAGAGAGTTGTAGGAAATTCTCCAATTCTTCTTTTCAAATTTCAGCAATCTGCCTTGCAAAGTTTGCTTACTTTTATCAATCATGAAATCAGCCAAATCAAATGTGGAAAATGCAACATTCTAAGTCAATAACATTTTTAATAAAGAAGAAGAAAAAAAAAATAAAGATTATCTAACGGGTGTTCGGGACAAGGAGAATGAAAATGATTGTGCAGAGAATAATTCTCTTACTCACGTTTGAAATCCTTACGATTATTCTCCTCAAAATCAATATTCATTCCTTCTATGTTTCATCGCTCATAACACAGATAGATAATCATTATGTCTTAATCATTTTCTATAATCCAAATACAATTAATCGTTCCTCTCTAATTATTTTCTATAACTCAAACACAGATAATCATTCTCTTCAATCAAAACATTACAATCGTTCTCTAGTAATCATTTTTGTTCACGTTGCCACCAAACGCACCTATTGATGTTAGAAATCAAAAAATTCACGAACCCAGAAGAAATCAATGATGGGTTTTGACCATCATGATCAAAGAATCCAACTTACAAAACTTCAAAAACACTGATGATCAAAGAACTACAAAGCTAAAAGAAAAAGAACCTTTTATGAAGAATCGCAACGATTCTCCAATAGTCATCAACCTCAAAAGCTGCCTTAGAAATAGAAGTCAAAGTTCTTGCATCTGGGCTTCCACTGATGGCTTCTTCAGTCAATCTAAAAAAACAAAGAACATCAGCAAACATGAAGAACATCAAAAAGAAACAGGAAAAGAAAAGAAATTACAGCTCGGCGGAAGTGACATCTGTTAGGGCTAATCTAGCAGTTTTGATCTTCTCCTTGAAAAAGAAAGAAGCTTGCTTCTTCAATTCATGGAAAGAGGGAGATGAAGCCATATTGTTGGACTTGCTCAAGATTGACATGCTTGGTTTCACAAGAAAAAAACACAGATGAAAATCAACAATAAATCTTGTTTTTATCTGTTTGGTGTATAAAAAACTTTACCAAATGCATTTTTTTATTTTATTTTTTTAAAATAATGGTGGAAAATGAAGGGCAAATGCTGAGGTTAGAGAGGAAAAAATCAAAGGGAGGTTGGTTTAAAGGTTGAATTTATGGAAATCTATGAAGAGTGATGAAAGTCAAAGGAGCTAACACATTTTAAGACTCATACACGGCGATCGTTTCGGCTTTGAATCTCTAATAAATGGAACTGTCCCTTTTTTTTTCTTTTTTTTTTTTTTCTTTTTTTTTTTTGGAAATTTGTTTAATATTAAATTATATTTTGAGCGGCGG
This sequence comes from Cyclanthera cordifolia, assembly GCA_037832605.1. Taxonomy (NCBI): domain Eukaryota; kingdom Viridiplantae; phylum Streptophyta; class Magnoliopsida; order Cucurbitales; family Cucurbitaceae; genus Cyclanthera; species Cyclanthera cordifolia. The sequence continues at coordinate 981,572 of JBBMEG010000005.1, read as the reverse complement.
AAATGAATAAAAGAAAGGGAACAGATCTCTTCTTAATGTTTGATTACTAGTATATAGCGTTTTTTACTCTTCCCTTTTCACCAATATCGCAGTTTAACTATTCTCATCTAACATAATACATTCTAGGATTTGGATGTCAAAATAAATAAATTTTGACAATTATAATTAAACTCTACGTCTCTTAGTTTCTGATATATCACTACATTATTCTATGATAATTATGTAACAATGATTTTATTATAACTAAAATAGAGTATTATTGTCAAAATGTTAAAAGAGAAATTAATACAAATAGTAACTTTTTGATTTTTCTATTTTAATTATAGAGTATTTACAAATTTTAATAATTTTTTTATAAAAGATTTTCATTCATTTTGCAACAATACTAAATTTGCTTCTTCTTTTTTTCTTTAGTTTGGAGAGAAGATGTCATTTTATATAGACCTACTTTTTCTTTTTCTTTTTTGACTCTACATGAATTTTTTTTCAAATTTTGTTATACATTAAAATTCTTATTTTTAAAACTGAGATTTAAAAATAAATAGTAAATAATAAAAAAAACCAAAACTAGCTGAATAGAAAGGTTTTTTTTTTTTTTTTTTTTTGAACACCATCAATCACTGAGGCATAAAAACCTCCCTTGCAAGACTCCAAGTGGGCATAGCCCTATCATCAGCACCATCCCAATTCCACATCTCATAATAAGACCACACAAAAAGGAAACCATCATAGATTAGGAGCAACATGCAAGGCACACATCTAAATTGAGCCAAAGCAAACAAAGAAAACCAATAACACTAATCAACACGTTGACTTTCGAGATACTTTGGGAGCAATGAAGTCCTTGACCCCTCCAAATCTAAAATGGAGGAAGTTGATCTTAAATGGAACCAACTACGTCCTTCGCACAATCCATCAATCTGCTCTAATGAAATCCCTTTATCCACAAGCTCCTTCTCGAGCCAGACGAACAAGAACGCACAACAACTAGACCCTAAACCTACTAAAACAGAGACCCCAACAACATAATATAATAAAGAAGACTATCTTAAGGGAACAAAAAAATATACAAGAGCTAATGAAATTGTGTTTGTATCCTTGCAAAAACATGGTAGTGGTTAGACTACACTAAGTTAACTATTCAAAATATACTGTTTCTACTGTACACTCACAAAACTAGTGAAATGACAAATTCATAATGTTCTCAAGGTGCCAAAGTTGCTTAATCATTAGTTGAAGTGTTGCTATAATGTGGGGTTTATATATTAAGATGCGTTTGAAACAGCAAAGTGTTTCAAGATTTGAGTCGTCTTCTCTGTTCGGCACGGATTCGAATGAGATTACTCATGATTGGCTCGTTTGGTTGCGGTGAAAAAACCAAACTCAACGTGAATGGAAGTGGTGCGCCTAGAATGAATTAGTGATTTCTTATGTTTGAAATTGTGGTTATTTTGTTTTCCATTCATCTTTGAAAAATACAAACAAACAAACACCTCATAAGTTAGTTTGATCTGAAACAGAATAACCCGTCAAGTTGCATAGAATCAGAACCGTCCAGAAAACGCCATCCTGTCATCCACTTTAGTTTAGGGTGGGGCCCTTCACGTGTGGGAGCATAGATCTGGCTCCACTTAACCACACCTCCAAAACCTGTGGGCCAACCTCGTTTAACACTTTCTAGCTGGCATTCCACCTAATTTCTAATTATATATATGACTTTTTACGCCCATACTTATTTTCTTGAAAATATTTCAAACTAAAATAATTTAGACACTCATAATTAATTAATTTGATAATTTCAAAAAATTATTTAATTCAAAAAAAAAAAATGATGCCTTAATAGCAAACTTCACAAGACAGTGTCCATTCTGCTTATTTACATGAAAAAAACTTCATTGTATACAATTAGTCAAAATTCGTACGTATGAGTTTAATGAAAATTTTGAAATAATTTAAGAACTGATCATTTAATAAAAAACAAATAGTGTGCCCTCCAGAAAAAATAGGAATATTCGTAAAATATGTCACGTTTTATGTAATTTGGTATCTGAA
>JBBMEG010000005.1:969405-979420 GCA_037832605.1 Cyclanthera cordifolia | reverse complement strand
TTTGTTTGAAAAACTACAAACAAATTTTTAACTATAATCATCGCTTCTAATTACTCAAAATAAATCCTCATTTTTTAAATACTAAGTCACACTGCCATCAAATAGCTCATAGTAGCTAAAAAATGTGAAAAAGGATGGATTTGGACTAAGTCAGTAAGCGACCAGTTGGATAATAGTAATCTTGTTTCACCATTTATTATAAACTCTTTCAACTATTTTCAAATATATTTCTTTACTATAATGATATTGATCATCAATTTTTTTTTATAACTACTTTATTTATAAGTTCAAAAATTTTCATTTAAAAAAAGCAAATAATTATTTATCTAAATTATTTTGGGATTGTTTTAAATAGTTAAAACTTATGCTTTTTTTAATTGACTCAATTTTTACTAATAAGATAAATTTATTTTCAAAATAAAATGCATTATTTGAATAAAAAATTTGTGTATTTATTCAAAATTTTCAAAATTAAAACTATACAAATATATTTCTTTTATATAAAACTAAAAAAAAAAAACAAAAATTCTTATAAAAAAATAAATGTTACTTTTATTCTCATTAGTTAGTTCAAGAAAAACTATTTTATTAATTATTAGTAAATTTTTTTAATCTAAATTCAAGTTATTAAAAAAATTATATAAAAAAAACATAACCCTAGTTATAATAACCTATACTTGAAATAAAGTTCATAATAACATATAGAAGTAATATAAACGATAACAACCCAAACACATCGTAAATGACAGTTGGGTTGTTTGGGTCTTCAACATCAATGTTGAAGGAGAGAGATTACTATGATGTTTTGTTTGAGTCACCAAACCATTATTACCTAATAATAAACATTAATCATTCATTACTCATCTTAATTTCATGCTGTTCAATAATCCAATTTCACCTAAATTTAATTTACTAGTTATCAACTTCACTCCAAATGGAGACAATGAGTACCTCTAACCATTATCTATACCTCAGACACAAACCTAAGATAATCATCACGATTACCAACAACGGTTATGTTCTTGTCGCTTTAGCTTTCAGCTTATGAAAACTGAGCACATACAAATTTCTTTATTTTCATTATCAATTTTTATCTATATTTTTAATATTCAAGCCAAAACCAAAACCTTACCTTCATATACTAATATTCATGAACAGTGAAAACAAGAGGTATTGAAAGAAAATTAGAATTTTGATTGGAAATTACCTTAGCTGATCCTTGGAGTTTTCCTTGAACTAGATTAGAGCCCTGAAACTCCTGCAACCAAACATACAAACAAACAAAACCTGATCTGTTGGGAAGAACACAGAGATAAGGAATCAACATCTCATTGCCACAAATTGTGTGTAAATCTGCAAATCCACCATTGTTGCTTCTTCATATATCTGCAAATCCAAAACTGAAACAAACCCAGATCTTCAAAATCGCTATGCATTCTTTAATTTACAACAGATCGAGATGAAAAATCAACAGAACAAATTACAGGAAGAAAAATTGGCTGCTTCTTTTGTAGCCCAATTCATTCAATTTCACCGTGTGAATCGAAAACAACTATCACGGAGAAAAATCAATCAGATAATTATACTACTGAATTAAATACAATGCTATACAACAACAATATAGAATCAGGAAGAAATTCACACCGCCATTAGCGACGGCTACCGATTTGATTTCCTCATGATATCCAGGCGGAGATGAAGGATCCAACGGCGGTCCATTGGAATCCGGCGTCATTGCCGCCACTGCATCCGGCGGCTGAGCACCAGCCACGATTTCACTCCCAGGCTTAGTCGCCATCATCGGATTATTCCCAAAAATCTCCCTCGGCAAAAGCACCTTCGATACCCCAAAAATGGCAACCGGATTCTGATCGAACACCGTCTGAGTTACCGATCCTTGGACAATTCCGGTATTAATCCCAACGGAGCCATTAACTCGCGAAATATTGAGAGTAAAACTCCCAGCGCCCATATCCTCCGTCGCTAAAGTAGGCTGAACAGGATTCACAATCGATTCCAACGATCCGAGAGGGTAATAAGAATGAAGCACATGAAACTTCAATACAACGGCCTTCTTATCCGCCGGAAGCGACTGAAGCTTAACCGATTCAGGGAGGTCGGAAAACGCCACATCAGTAGGAACAAAGAGAGTAATACCAGCGCCGCCTTCATCGGCCTCAAATTCCTCAACAACGCCAGAAGCAGCGAGCATAGATGCAGCAACATTAAAGTTATGGCCATCAATCAAAGCCCTAGTGATATTAAGCCCCAGTGGCGGGCGAGTTTCGGAAGCCATGAGATCCAATCCGTACGGAACGAGAAGAGCACTAACGGAGAAGATACTCACATTGTACGGAAGATTCTTGAGAAGAGCTAGAAGAGTAGCGTTGGAGGAGGAGAAGGGAACGGGGGAGTGAATGGAGACGAGGCCGTCGATCGGGTTGCGAGTGATGTTGACGGAGCCGAAGTCGCTTGTGGCGCGACCGGTGGTTTGGAAGAGAGTGGTGACGAGCTTGCCGGAAGGAGAGATGTTGCGGAGGTCGGAGGGGGAGAGATACTGGAGGAGGACGTGGTAGCGGAGGAGATCGGCGAGGGAGGATTGAGGGATGCGGTGGGTGAGATCGGCGGCGGCGGCGAGGTAGGAGTTGGGGACGGCGAGGAGAGTGAGGGAGGAGCGTTGGTTGAGATCGGCGGCGATGGCGGAGGAGGAGAGGAGGGCGGCGAAATCGGAGAGGTCAGGGAAGGAGGAGAGGAGGGAGGAGATGTTTAGGGCTAGGGTTGGGGGTAGGAGGAGGAAATAGAGGAAAAGGATAGGGGTAAAATTGGAAAACAGGGTGCCCATTGCTCTGGTATGAAGGAATGGGAGGAGAGAAAGGAAAGGAAAGGTAGAGAAAAATGGGGTAATTCTAAAAATCTTAAATTTAGGGAGAGAAAGTGAACAAAGGTGGGGAGTGATAGGGTGTGGATGATTGCACATGGATTTGGATGTTATGCTTTTTGCCAACTGTCTTTCACTTCACATACTAAACTAAAACTACACACTCTCACACCTTTTTAAATAAAATAAATAAATTAAATTAAATTAAATTAAATAAGAGGGAGAGAGAGAGAGAAAGAGACTCGGGCAGACTCGTAGTTGCCCTTGCCCGACCCAAGAGGTAGCCAACCGCCAAGTATAACCCCTGCGCCGCGTTTCCTCCGACGACGACAGATACTCAAAACGGCGGCGGCACACTTGCTTCTCTGTCAGGTGGTTCACGACCGCGATTTGCAGCTCAAACCTCCTCCTACCAGCGACACGACATTTGAGCTAGGAGACACTGACCCATAACCCGAACCAAACATAGCCCTGTAAAACTCAAGCTTTTGGTAAGGATTACTGCGAAATGACTCGTTCTAATCTCGTTTTGGATAATTGGACTTACACATATTTACATATTTAGGTTTGAACTGTTCAAATTAAGTTTACAGTTGACATTGGGTAAGATTCCAGCGGTAATCTCTCATGAACACGCCTTTCAATTTGGATTAAGGTTTTCTGAGTTTTAACTTGGGAACTTAATCTTTCTACTTGTGGAGTCTGTTGAATGCATGTATGCTACATGCTTTGTTTTACTTTTTTGATATTTTTGATTTAATCAAATTTTAATGATCATAAACCCTAAGCCCTTATGCTTTCCCTGAAATCATATATCGTTCTCGCTTCATTGATTGATATTTAAATTTTGTAGATCTCTATCCCGACCAGTTCAATTTTTATAATTCCAAAGCATTTAGGGTGTTGGAAGGGTCAGAAAAGGGAGAAAGATGAAGCTTTTGTGTTTAAAACAAGTTCTACATTTGAGAGGTTTGGGAAAATCCTCTAGTTCTCCATGGCTTTTTTCTGCTTTTACCTATTGCTCAGATACTCCTTCAAAGAAGTCTAAAGTTGCCCCTTTACAGGTTATTTACTTCTCTTTCATTCTTCATTACTTTTTCACCAGCCAATATGGCAATGCAAATTATTTACTTATGTTTGGATTTATTGGGATTCGATGCAGGAGAGAAGAATGATAGATAGGTTTAAGGTGTATGCTAAAGGAGGAGATGGTGGAAATGGTTGCAGTAGCACTCGCCGTAGTAGGCAGGATCGCCGCGGCCAACCTGATGGTAGGTTTTATTATAAATATTTAATCTCTTAATTTACACTTAATCATCTATGATTTTGGTGGTCTAATTCGTGTGAGAGGAAAAGATTAAACAATCAGATATTTTGTTTGCTGTCTTGGATTCAGCTACTTGAAGCATTGGATTTTATGTTTCTTTCAAAATGCTTTTGCTTAAATCAGGAAATTTGTAATGATAATTAGGTAAGATAGATTAAATCGTCCCCCTTAGCAATTATGATAAGAAATTGTTAACCATAGGAAAAAGTGACCAAAACCATTACATTATCTACTCATACAAACAAATGCTCATTTTAAACCTTTATTTTAAGTGCCATAAACCACTGTATTGTGCTATTTTAACTAGTTTAGTTTTTATATTTTTTTGATAAATGATATCACCATGTTCAAGTCAGGCTAATCTCATCATCTAGCTGCTCGACGCTTTTTTTAACACCTCCTCTCTAATTGATGTAGGTGGAAATGGTGGAAGAGGAGGCGATGTCATTCTCAAATGTTCCACTGCTCTATGGGACTTCAGCAGTTTGAATCATCATATTGTATGTTCGACTTATTCATTTTGTTAATACTAGAAACATATATAAAATAAATGATCAACTAACCTTACAGTTATTGAATTACTATATCAATCATTAATCCTGCCATCTCTTGCAGAATGCAAGTAGAGGAGGACATGGATCTTCAAAAAATAAGATTGGAACCCGGGGTGCAGATAAGGTCTTTTGTTTCTTTCCTAATCTCTACACATGCGATTTTGCTGCCTTTTCTCGGGTCTCAATTGTTCATATATTTCATTTGAACTACTAATTTAGTCCCTAATTTTGGCTTGGTTATTAATAGAGGGGTAGCGAATGAGGATTGAAGAAAGTAAGCCATTATAGTAGAGGATGGTCCAGATACCTTAAACTTGGTCAATCTCGTATTTTCTATATTTTTATATATTCAATACAGGTGGGTTCTGTCAAAGGCTCAAAAATTTTAGCAAGATTTGACACAATATGATAAAAAAGGTAGAAAGAAGTGGAATGGTGGACGAATTAGAGTAACAATATATAGTAATACAATAGCGCAAATGTTGTTGAGCTAGACGGTAATTGAATGACCTAGTGTGTCAAAAGTGTCATAGCATAAGAAATAATTTTCTACGGGTTCCTTGACATCTATACATTATAAGGTCAGACCGTATGTCCCATTAGAATAGTCAAGATGCGTGTAAGCTGGCCCAAACACTCGTGGCTATTAAAAAATGTTTGACATTTTTCATTAAACAATTCAGGTATACACACACTCTAATATGTGATTTTGTTCTATGTCTATGTTTTTTTCATCTATATATTATGTCGCACCAAATTTCTCATTGTTTGTTTGATAAACATATCATATCATCTTTTAGTTAATGGTGCTGTAAATAAATTCTGTATGTGCTAATTGTAGTGTAACTATATTTTCTCCTCCTGGCTGTTAAAATTAATAGGGTCCTACTTGAGTAAGTTACTATATTTGAATTATAGATTGTTCAAGTGCCTATTGGCACAGTCATTCATCTTGTGGAGGGTGAAATTCCCAGCGTTGTCGAAGATCCTTCTTCAACAGATTTGGATCCCTGGCAGATTCCTGGCACATTAGTTGATGATCTCTCTGGTTCTGACCAGAATTCTCTTAAATATTCAAATAGAAAAGAGGAAGTCGAATCGACATTTAAGACTACTCGATACTCGTGTAATAGTAGTAACAATAAAGCCAAAGATTTGTTGTTCAGGAGGAAAATCGCTGAGGTTGAATCAACCGATTGGATTTCTCCGGTTTTTGCAAGTCCCAACTCACCCGAAAGTTCGAGTGAAGATGAGATTGACGAAGGCGAAGAAATGAGATACAATGTTGCAGAATTGACTGAAGAAGGACAACAAATAATCATTGCTCGTGGAGGAGAAGGTGGTTCGGGTAACATTCATGCTCTCAAATTTTTAAAGTATAAAGCCTCAAATCCTATGGGGCAAGAGGATGAATCTATAAATTCTGATGATTCTGAAATCACCGAGTCCAACTTGCGAGTCGGTTCACCTGGAAGCGAGGCCGTGCTCGTTTTAGAACTTAAAAGCATTGCCGATGTTGGCTTCGTCGGGATGCCAAATGCTGGAAAAAGTACTCTGCTAGGAGCCATTTCCAGAGCAAAGCCAACAGTTGGCCATTATGCATTCACAACTCTGAGACCAAATTTGGGAAACTTAAATTATGATGACTTATCAATCACAGTAGCCGATATTCCAGGTCTTATAAAGGGCGCCCACGAAAATCGCGGACTTGGACATTCATTTTTGCGACACATCGAACGAACGAGGGTTCTGGCGTATGTGCTGGATTTGGGTGCTGCTTTAGATGGTAGAAAAGGGATACCACCATGGGAGCAGTTGAGAGATTTAGTTTTAGAGCTCGAACACCATCAAAAGGGGTTATCTGATCGACCATCGTTGGTAGTCGCTAACAAGATCGACGAAGAAGGGGCGGAGCAAGTGTACGAGGAGTTAAAGTCAAGAGTTGAAGGAGTTCCAATCTTTCCTGTCTGTGCTGTTTTGGAAGAGGGTGTTGCAGAGCTTAAAGCTGGTCTTAAGAGCCTTGTGAATGGTGAAACATCTTATAGACTTACGATAGATGAAATCATTGTTGATTAGATCATTAGAGATTATTGAAATAATGACCTACAAGAATTTTGAATAGATTATACATATTCTATTTTAGAGAATTTTCATTGTAATCCATGAAAAATTACATGTTTAAGGCGTTAATAATGGAGATTATGTCTTAGATTATTGCTTGAGAATGTCTTGAGAGCATGGCGTAAGTTAGCAATCTACATAAGATAACGTGAATCATTGTTAATAAGTTAACGTCTCTATGTGAATGTTGCTTGTATGAGTCATCTTTTATTCTGATCAATAAAAATTGATTTTTTTTTTTTTTTTTTTAATTCATACAAATTGATTAGTAGAGATGTTGAAGTTGAAAACTTTGGTAAGACAAAAATATAAAACAAATGAATTGTCAAAATCAATTTGACAAATGTGACATTGACATTTATTTATGTTAAGCACCATACCATTTTTGTTGCCGTGTACCACATTTATTTATGTCTGTAATTTTCGCTCCAACCAAAAAAAAAAAAAATCTGTTAAATTATTAATATAATATATATAAGTTTTTTTTTTTTTTGAAATTGAGGAAGTGAGGACCACAAACTCTACCGAGAGGGTATTATATTTTTAAATAATATAAGAATAAAGTTTTTATTTTAAGAATGGAAACGTGACATTTAAATTGAATTGGATTATAGTTAATCAATCAAACCAGTCAATTATTTGTTCTCTCAAACAAATGAGTGTCAAATAAGACTGGATGACTATTATTTGAAACAGTATCACTGATCCAAGTATTTAATTTTTTTTTTTTTTTAATGTAATGTTGACCTAGCATCTTTCTCATTATCATTGTTCTACTGTAGCTGAATTGGATCATAAAAATTATCATCACCATATTTTCTTTTAGATGGAATTTGTGCGGTTCTCTTAAAATAAACCAATTCAAATCATTATAAAAAAATATAATAAAAATCCAATGACGAAGATGATGACATCACAAAGACTTTTTAGTGTTAGAGGTGGATTTATTTTATTAATTCAATTAAAAACAAATGTATAGCGAGTTTTTGATTTATGTCTATGATACCTCGTAATTATTTAGTCAAAAGGCTTATAGGGAAAAAATTAGACAAAATTATAATTATAACTTCTCATTTCAAATCACTCCAAATAATACAAATATGTGTGTTTGTTATTATTTCGTAGTAGTGTATTAGAAAGTATGAGCATCATCTCAAAATTAATCGGCAGTGAGAGGAGTAGGAGTAGCTCACTTTATCTTATATATGTTGAAAAATACTTACCTTTCAAATGTATGTCAAATTACCACAAGACGAGTATCTCCAACATAGTGATCGTTTGGATCTGGAGGAGAGGAAGAGGAAGGAGAGGGGTTGAACTCATTGTTTCTACAATCTCTCTCCAATTCTTCCTCAACCTCTCCTTAACTCCCTCCAACATCTCATCAAACTTCAAATCAAGCTTTTCATTAAATTTTATCTGAAATAAACATCTGCTATTTTATATACAAATCTCAAAAAAAAAAAAAAAAAATTCAAACCTTTCGTTTCTAAAAGATCAATGGCCAAACAAATATTTCATATTCTCAAATCACTCAAATTTCTCTCGTTCCTCCTCTCTCTCCCCTTCCACTCCTTTCCTCTCATCAGCCAAAAATCCAAACACTTCATTAAAATACCGATTCAATTTCTTTCCAAAATCTAGGATATTCAATCTCAAGATACATTAGGTCGGTTTGATTTTACCGTCCGACCAATAATAACTTGCCACGTATGCATGATTGACTCCAAAACTTTGATGTGATCAAGGTTGAATCCAATTTTGTTTTGTTTTTGTTTTTTTTTTTTTTGAAAACAAAAGTTTTGGTGATGAAATGTAGAGAGGAAGCATCCTCCATCACAAATGTCTATATAAGTAGAGAGGAAATCCTCCATCACAAATCACAACAAACAGTAATGGCTTCAGGCTGCAAATGTGGTGACAATTGCTCCTGTGGAGATACCTGCAACTGCCAATCTGGGTATCTATCTATTTCTCTTTTCTGCAATTTATAATTAACAAAATTAATTCAAATAAATAATCGATTATGACAATTAACATGTTAATGAGTTCATAACAAAACGATTAACAAGTCTTATAATCGCTCACAACGATATCACCTACGATTTATCTTGTTGTTGTCATGAAAGCCTTCGTCAACGACTATTTTACCCACGACAATACATGATTCCCGTGACCACCGTTTTCAACAACGAAAATACATATCGTCGGTGAATATGTGTTATCAGATGTGATACATATTGTGTTAATAAATACTTCTATCACCGACAACATTATTCTGTCGTTGGTCATGAATATACTTACTTCAATGATAAATCATATCGTTATTAGTAAATACGTATGATACCAACGATATGTATTGTGTCATTAGAATCGTCGTGGTATATACCGGCAACCAATGATTATCATTTCTTTTGTTGTCAAATGTTATTTATGCCATGAATTTTCATCATAATTATTATTGACCTAAAAGAAATTCATCTCAATTTTTATTTTTATTGACTTTTTTTTTTTTTTGAAATGTATGCAGGACCATCACAGAGACCTTAGTCCTGAAAAAGTAAGTTATTGCATGAAATAAACTTAAACATAATTAAATTGATTAATATATATAAAAATGATTATTAATAAAATAAAATAAAAATGGAATATTTATATATGGTTGCAGGGATGGATGCAGCTGCGGGAGTAGCTGCTCATGCGACCCATGCAACTGCAAGTGAGCCACAAAACAACAAGGCTTTCTGTGTGAAATAAATTGATGAATCAACCTATAAAATAATTATACTTTTTTTTTTTTTTTAATTTGTGGGTTTTTGAAATATAGTGTGGAATATGAATATTACTTCTTTTATTGTTGTGGGTTGGGGTTGATTAATTTCAATTATATCAAAGCTTTTCAGTGTGTAATTTGATTTTGTGTGTTCAATATGCATATAGTTTGTTTGTCTTTGTATTTAATTTTCAACCTTTTCCACTCAGTCCTCTGATTTGGCCATGAATTGGAGTTTTATATTGTTTGAAGTTGTCAAGTATAATTAATAATAGCAATTTTAATTATCTATCAAAAAAATTTAGAATAAATAAATAAATCAAAAATATTGGTAAAAACTAATTCAATTAAAATTAAATTAA
>JBBMEG010000005.1:940092-959306 GCA_037832605.1 Cyclanthera cordifolia | reverse complement strand
AAATAAGCGTCCATGGCGTACGATGCATGTGACCGCACCGTATTCGGATCGTAGCAGGCCCCACCTGCTTGAATGGGCCCACAGTCAACTCCACTGCTGCACACGTAGTCAATATTCTTCTGCAACGCTTCATCTGAAGCCTCCGTTTTCGGCACACACCATTTCCTCACCAAATCCGACGGTTTCGGTGCCTGCGCTGCTGGCGTCGTGGGCCCCATTGACTGTTACATCAAATACCAACGGTCAAGATCCAAAATTCGTCCCAACTAAATTGAAAAAAATATATATTTACTTTATTGCCTACGAAATAGAAAGATAATATTGTCACTAAAGGACACGTGTATTTTGCTTACTACTACAATACGCGCTAAAATGTGAAGAACTCGAATACCACGCGTCGGATTTTCATTGGTCAAAATACATGACGAATTAGAAATGAACACGTGTTACTGAACTCATGAAAGTGGAAATGCCGTATACTCTTCTTCCACTGGATGGCAGACTACTAATTTCGCGTGCGATGCATAACAATTGAATTTTACTAAAATGCCCCTGCTGTATTCTGCCTAACCCCGGCGAGGTTAAATGATTTTATTATAATGAAAAGCGGTTTACCGGTTGATTACGGAGGATTCCGACGTCGTAAACCGGGGTGAGATCCGGCTTGAACAGACCGTAGTTCCGCTCGGAGATCGACGGTTTGAGATTCTCGTTGAAAAGAGAGAAGAGGTAAGTTTCGAACGTTCGGTTCGGCATCATCGGCGTTCCCTTCCCGGAGTTGAGGTGCTTCACGAGGTTCCGGTTGTAAGAAATAGCATTCTCCAAACTCACTCCGGGTTGGTTCGGGTCGCCGACGGACGGCCAACCGGTCTCCGCCACAACGATGTCCACATCTTCGTAACCAACCTTCTTCATCGCCGAGTGAACTGCGTCCATCTGCGCATCGAACATATTCGTGTAGTGTTTCCCGGTGGCGTTGTCGAAAACGCCGGCGTTTGGCTTGAACAGAGCGTAATCCAACGTCGTCGGTTTGAATCCAAAGAATGGATAGGGATTCACCATGAACGGCGTTTTGGTCTGGCGGTGAAACTCGAGGATCGGAGCGAATATGACTCGGTCGTACCCTCGCCGGAACCGCCCGATGCTAGGCGGTTCGGAGGCGGACAAAATCCCCAAAGAATGAGGAGTGGAAACCTTGATATCGGAGATATTAGCCAGGTTAAGAGCGGAATGTAATGCCTTCATGGCGGGGAGCATATGCGCGATAAGCGTCTTGTCGGAAGTGGCGAGGATCTCGTTGCCGACGGCGATGTGGTTGATGAGAGTGTTGAGGTGGAAGGGAAGAATGTTGTTGGCGATCCAAGATTGAGCGGCGGGGAGCTTGGCGAGAGCCGGAATGTCGCCATTGGCGACGGAGACGGTGAGGGCGATGCCGGTGCCGGCGAAGGCGCGGAGGATGTCGGGGTTGGCGTCGAAGATCTTGACGCGGTCGATGGTGGTGTGGGATTTGAGGAAGGCGGCGACCTGAGTGGGCGGAGGGAGATTGTCGGCGACGGTGCCGTAGTTGACGCCGATGGAGAATACGCCGGAGGAGTGGCGGAGGAAGAGAGAAAATAGGAGGAGAGAGAGAAGTGGAAAGTGAGCCATATGGCGGTGGAAATGGAAAAGTGAATAATTGCAAGTAGAGGAAAACGATGGTGGAATAGTGGGGATAGTAGTTCAGAAGGTGGGTCCCACGCATTCTGGATTCTCGAAGGGCCCATACCAGGCCCATGGTTCCCTTAATAAAATTAAAAATAAGAGAAATAGTAGAATATAGGTATATTTGTCTCGAAGGGTATTTAATTTTTATTATTAAAAAAAAAAACATTTTACTTCATAAAAACTATATTGTCAATCCTTTCTGAATTGAACTCTTCTCGTTGAGATTTACTTATTGGTTTGTGAAGGAGATTATGAAAAAACTCTATAATGAAAGTATACATTTATGATAATGGTCAACTATATACTATGCCACCTTAAGATTTGTATTTTTTTTTAAGTATCAAACGACATTGAAAGATTAGATCGAGTGAATATTGATACATCACTATTATCAGTTGAGTCATGCTCAGTTTGATATTTAAGATTCGCGTAAATTTCAATACTTCCATTTGGAGTTTTCTATTTATATTGCATTTTAGTATTTATGATTCAATTATATTTCTATTCCATTCATATGTTTTAAAATCAAAGACTTTTATTGTTGACAATAAAATAATGTTCAATTTCAATTTTAAAATTGTACGTTTTGGTAGATGTAATGCCCGGGGTTATGAGGGTTACATGAATGAACCAAGTCCACGTCTGAATGAGAGAAATCTTGGGATATAGTCTCATGGTTAAGGCTTAGAATTGATTTGTACTACCTATATCATCAAGGTGCACCTTCCTTTTCGATTGTTCAATTGAAGGAACTTCACCAGATAGTGCCCTCCATAATATTTGTGGTCCCCTCCCCAATTTCACTAAAAAAAACCATCAAAACCATCAAAATTTGTAGTCTTTCAACATTTATAATAGTGATTATTTGTGACATATGATTGACCTATAATTAATAAATTTAAAAAATAAATTGGTCCAGCCCAAAATGAAGATTTGAATTTTTGTAACGTTGGAGCTGGGCCAGGCCCATATAAAGTACTCAATAAATTTGTAGAGAGAGAAAATTAAAAAATTGAAGAGAGAGAAAAGTGATGGTTCTTATTATTGTAAAGTGGCAACGACAATAAATAATCTCCGTGTTCTAACGCTCCCTTTCCGTCTTCTCTCTCCTTCTCTATCTCTCCTTCCTTCCCATGTCTGCTTCTGGAACTTCGTTTCAGGACCCGACCCGACCCGATTTACCTTCATCCGCCACCCACCACCTCCCTCAGGACCCTCTCCTCTCTTCCGGCGCCTTCATCGACTCCTCCGCCGCCCGATGCGGAACCCTACCTTCTCCCAACCACGCCGGGGATCTTGACCGGAATCGTCGCCGATCTCCATTGCCTGCCGAGCCTCTCAACGGTAAGAATATTTCCTCTGGAAATGGAGATTCTCCGGCGGCTAAGAAGGTCTCGGCCTCCAGAGGGACCAGCGCGTCACCGAAATCCGCCTCGTTGGAAAGACCTGATTGGCTGCCGCCGGGATGGGTGCTGGAAGATAGAGTACGGTCCTCGGGTGCTACTGCTGGAATGGTTGATAAGGTGAATTGTTTCATTCTCTTGTGGCTTCAGCCTTCGATTTTGGATTTTATATTTTTGTTCGTTCTATTTTCTGGTGGTTTTGAGTTTTGGAAGATCGTGTTAGATTGTTGAGGCTTCTGCTTTAATTAAATGACCATGCAAGTATTAGTCTATCGCTTCAGTTACTGAGCTTTCTTTCTGCAATGTTATGTTGGACGATAGAACAGGGTGTTACTGTTGCTCGGTTAATATATTTCTACTCTAGCTGTTGGATTATTAGCTTAGAATTTTAAACCAGATATGGATGATTTATTGCGAGCGTTTGAACCAATTAGAAGAAATTCTCATTGTTCATCGAAAATGATATTTTGTTCTTGCCTTAACGTGTTGGTTATAGCATATCCTTCTTAGTTGTTCACTTTGTCAATTCTGGTAAAAAAGAGTTATATCAAGTGCCAAAGGTTTTAGTAATCATTCTGGAAGTGTGATTATCCGTATTTGACCACTAGCTAAATTTTCTGTAGTGGATGGGTATTTATAATTACCTGTTTGGGAACTAAAAAGCAAATTAAGAGCAAGAAATCTAAAGGAATTGATTAATATAAAGATCAGGCCAACCCCTGTCCAAGAAACAGCCTTATTAGTAAATACTCGAGGTCTCCAATGCTCTTTTCGAGATCTGAGGTTCAAATCCCAGGAGTGAGTTTAAATGTAAAATTGTCTTTTGGGTTATCATAAAAAAATGAGGGTCAAAATATCAGGCTCTCCCTATCTTCACAGATTTATTTAGAGAACTCTTTTGTCCTTTATTTGGTATGATATTGAAATATTTTCTGCTCCATGCTTTTGAATGAACTCGTTTCATAATCCAATCAACTCTGCAATGGCGTTCCTCGAACAAATATATTTTGGTACTTTTCTGTGGATGGTGAACAAGCTTTGATAGATTTCGATATATTTAGGTGCTTTTTTAGATTTTGGTGCCCATGCCCTAGCTAACCTACCACTTATATGAAATCAACTAGCGTAACAGAGTTTGGTTGATTGGAATAGAGACCATTGGAAAAAAAAAGAACAACAGAAACTTCCACTGTTATGTTGATAACCAGTTCATAAATGGTCAGGTTCAAATTTGTAAGATAGTATTGATTATTTGATCACTCCTTGCATGTTGGTGAATAACTTTTGATTCAATATTTATAGATTTCAAATGTTGTTGCTGCAATTGTGCTGTTCTTAGGGTCCCAAGGAGTGGCATAGTAGTTGGAGGCTTGGACCTTGAGGCAGCAGTTTAGACTTAGAAGGCGTGCTGTCTCAAGGTCCTTGGTTAGAAACACATCCGTAACATTAATTTGTAGACACCTCACGTGTATTTATTCCTTTGATGACTCCTGGTGCCTGGTCTAGGGACGAGCATGATTATCCCAGATATAATGTGCAAATCTTCGATTTTTCGGTTTCATAAAAAAAAAATTGTGCAGTTCATAGGATATGGGTGATTGGAGCTTGACGTAGGATGCTTCACTAAGGATCATGTTGGTGAATAGCTTTGTATTCATAATTTGCTTTGTTTAAGACCACATTGACATTGTTGATTGACAAGCCCGTGCAAGCAATTGAGTACGGTTGCAAGTACCATTCTTTTAGCATTTTTAATTATTGAGAAATAATTTCGAGTGTCTTATGAGTATTGCTTATAAATTGAGTTCCTTTTTTTAAAAAATTTCCTTTTGTTTTTTGTCTTGTCATGTTTGATTAATTGGGAGCATGCCTGGGCCCATTTATTTCTTGACATCTCCCTTTGCATTTGTCCTGTTGTAGATGCTTATTAAACACAAACAATCAAACAGTTGTGAAGAATGTTAAAAGAATCTAAATGTGCTCATGTTCGTTGCAGTACTACTTTGACCCAACCTCAGGCCATCGATTCCGGTCTAAGATTGAGGTTCTTTACTTTCTGGAAACAGGAACAAGGAAACGGAAGAAAGACGGCAATGCGGCGGTGAGTCGAAAGCTTACATTCCTTCCTTGGCACCCAATGTAATATTCAGATCTTCTCATTCTTTCTCTTTTTCTGCTTTTCCTGATTTGCAACTCTACAGCCTGCCGATGGCTCTGAAGAACCCAAGAGCAAGAAGTCTTCGAGTAAAGCTAAATCCGCTCCTTTAAACTTCGATTTCTTCAATGTGCCTGAAAAGGTTGAGTGGGTTCTCACTGACCCTTCTCAGGAGGCTTGGACTCCGTTTATCAACAACGAGAAAGTACCTGAATCTACGAAACGCGAATGGGTGGGAGCTTTTCAACTCCTCGGCCGATCAAAAGTTTGAAGGCAACGTCTTCAACCCTTTTCGACATTTTTTGGAACACCCATCCAGGCAAGAATCATCTTCCCTCCCTCCCTCCTTCTATTTGCTTCCCATATGCAATTCTTTTTGGTCTTATTTTTTGGAAGGATCAGGTGAGGTGAGGGGAGTGATGTGAAAACAAAATTTGGTTAGGAAAGATGACTAAACTGATTATGTCTTAAGACTGGAAGAAATGATCAATTTATGTAGATTAGGGCTGCTCAGTTCACATGTATTTGAATTAGGGGCTATTTAGTTTTGATACAATTGTGTCTTGCTCTTCACTTTGATATAGATCTGTAATTTTTGTGATTCAGAATTAATATTTTGTGGTAATAATATTGTGTTGCATGGGATTTTGTCTATGAAATGAGAAATTTGTAAGATTGATGAAAATAACCAATTTTAAATATAATGTTTGCCAAACTATTTAAAAACTGAATGAGGAAGATATTTATAATTTAGAATTGAACTAAGTGCTAGGATAACAATAGACAGAATTGTGTTTTTTGCCTGTTTTGTAAATTATGCTAATGTACTTTTATAATTTTAAATTAAATACTCATATATTTGTGAATTTGTGAAGTACACTTTTTTCTTCTTGTAATATATAGAGTTTGTAAACATTAGGTAAAAAATTATGACTTCAATTAATGATGATTAATATTAATTTTGTTGCGAGCTTTTTTGATATTTAAATGTTGTAGCATGAGGCAGTATGTTTAGTGATTATAGTTAGAAGCACCTAAGTTGACTTTATAAAAAAGTCATCTCCTCTTTTAGCATTGAAGGAAGATCGAGTTGAAGAACGAATCAGAACTAGGTTATTCACATCCGACTCTAGATATCAAAGAACACAATTTTTTTTTTTTTGAGATAACCTGCAACCTTTTTATTTGGGAATGGAATCCTATCGATCGGGTACTTTTAGACCAAAAAGGTTTGAGTAGCTTTTACTTATGCCAGTTCTTTGATCTTTATGCTTAACAAAAAGAATATTTATATATATACACACACATACATTTAGGACATGAATTCTATATTAACCAAAAGATTGGGAACTTTCTTCATCTCTCTTCATAAATCCTTTCTCAAATGGCTCTTCCATAATTTTTCAACTCTCATTTTTGTCCTTTCGAAACCATTTTTTTTTCTCTTCCAAGGAGCACTATATACACGAGTAAATCATTTGGGTAAAGAAGACGGTCAATATACAATAATGTAGGTTGGCTTAAATCACGAGGCTAAATGAAACGAAGGTACAAAGAAGATCACGATCCTAATCGAATTGATCGAAGGGGGTGGAAAACATATTCTACTTTATTATCGACCTACCCACTACACAACCATAAATCACCTAACCCCTCCATTATTTTAAATGATCAAACCACTCCAATTTGTGAGATTGACAAAGTGAGCCCAAAACAACAGCCTCTTAACAGATTCTGGTTTTGATGTGTTTGAACTTTTTTAATGTGAAATCTTCCAATGGACTTGATGGAAGCATCTATAAGCGTGAAAGAAAAGTGGCTGTTGGAGGTGATTTTTAATGTCATTAGGTTGACTTTTTTTAGAGTTCTAATAATGGTAGTGTCATGAAGAGAGTGAACTTTTTCAACTCTCTTGTTGATGTTGCTTCTCTCATAGATCTATGATGGAGATGTTTATGAAGCTTAAGTTATGATCTAATATATTTTTTGAGTTTAACAACAATTAGAATGGCTCGTTTCTATGATACAACATCATGATACTTCCATTAATAATGACACCGGGAAACCTCGTCTATACTTTTCTTAATTTTAAGATATTAAATTAATTTTTACATCTAAAATCACTATCATATTAAAAAAATTAAAAAGAAACCCACTTATCATATCATAAAATGTCAAGATTTGAGAAAGAACGCAAAAACTTCTAAAGGAAAAAGAAATATAAACACCATTCAACTAATTTTGGTCAGGGACATCATTGATCCCTACAAGGATCAATCCTTGAACAAGTGTCAAAATTAATGTATCCAATCGGTCTGATGACATTGTCGATCCCTTCACAAATCAATCCCGACACTACGTGGTAGGAGGTTGCTCCTGATCCCTGCGAAGATTAAACATTAATTCTACAACGGGTTGAGAAGATCATTTCATTGAACCATCAGGTCTCGACCTTTCTGACTTTAAATAGTCAAGATGAAATAGTTGTATCGATTCGTTTAATCCACACCTAATTAGGTAAACCCAAAACATTCGTAAAACTATGTGACCCACGAGAGAACACTCCAATCCGAGTACACCACATAAAACGACAAAACAACTATTACAACCAAATGTAACATCTATTCTTTAATTAATTTATAAACTAAAATATTGCATAATTAGAGACATTAATTTGACGATAGTGGTTAATTTATAGCAGCGTTACTTACACTTCAACTAAAGTCAGAAAGAAATAAGCAATTTCATTTTGTTTTAGAGAAAATTGCAAAAATGACTCCTAAATCATGATATTTGTATCAATTTCACACATATCTCTCCTCAACTTTCAAAAGTGTTACAATTAATTTTTAATGTCTAATTTAAGCAAGATATAAAAAAAAAAATTATCATTTAATTTTAACACTTTTCAAAATTTAGTCTAATGGTTACAAATATCTAAATTTAGGGGTGATTTTTGTAATTTTCCATCCTATTTTATATAAATTTATGATATTGATAAACTTTTGATGATAATATGTTATTATTGTTGTATGTAAGATGAGACAAAGACATTGATTAATATAATAAGTTCCAACAAAATATGATGATTACTATTAAGTATATGATATTCAAACAGGAATTTTTGTCCCATGTGTTTCTATCTCTAACATCATACCCATCCAACCATATGAGACACTTCATGTTTTTGCATTTAATGCTATTTATTGCTTCACCTTTTTTTTTTCATGGCAACCTAATTTATGCTCAATAAAAATAGTACTACAAGTGATTGAATTCTATTTTAATGAGTTATTCTAACACAATATTACAAATAGAAATTCTAAAAAAAAAAAAAAAAAAAAAATTGATTATACATTTTTAACATTGTATTATAAAAAGATTTAAGAAAATATTTATTAATATAATCATTTTTTTATTTCAAAAAAAAAAAATTTAAGTAATCATATTTGTAATTATTTTTATAGAATTAGATTAGTTTTACAAATATTTAGGGTTTGGTTGGAGTGGTAGGATGAGTTAAAAGAAAAAAGAAGATATCATAATGTTTCAGTATTTTTGATCAGTAGTTCGAATCTGTGAAAAGTTTGTGGGTTTTTTTTTTTATTTATTTTTTTTGACACAACCTTTGATAATTGAAATATTTGAGAAAGAAATATTAGAAGGTAGAACACCTCAAGTTTAGTCAATCAAATTTCAAAGTAAAATTATACTGGTTGAGATTTTTATTATTTTTCTCCCTTAATCTTAGATAAGATTTCTATTTAGTTTTATATTTCAAAATAAATTCTTTTAGTTCAAAAACAATTCTTTAGGTCAAATATTTTGTTAGCAAACACATAATTTTAAGTATAGTCATTAATCTAATTAATATTTTGTTAAAGCAGTTTATTATATAATTAAAATTACATACTAATGAAATAAGTAAAAAAAAATTATTTTGAAACAAAAAAAATTAAATATAAACTTGGTCCAAAATCTAAAGAGTAAAAATACACATTCTCCTATGATTAATATTGCTTGTGAATATCAATAATTCAATAATAAAAAAAAAACTAAGATGATGTATGATTAACAAAAAAAATAATGTCATTTATTATCTTCAAACTTAAATATTATCATTGAATTAAAAACTATACTAAAATGACCTAACTTCTAATCTTTGAGATTATCAATACAAGATGATGTATGATTAACAAAAAAAAATAATGTCATGTAGCTCGAACGTTTTGAACTAAGTATTTTGAAATAGTATTTACTAAATAATTAAATAATATTTAATTGTAATTATTACTTCTAAATATTCAAAATAAATATTCATTCTAAATACTCTTGAAAACTACACTCAGACAATCTTTTGACTTCAAGCACCACTAATCATTATTTATAAATAATCGAAGAAATCTTCGCTCTAAATATTTTTAAATTCATCAAAACAAGTTTTCGACTACAATCATTACTTTTAAATATTCAAAATAAATCTTCATTCTAAATATTGTTAAAAATTACATATAAACAAGTTTCATACTGTCATCATTACTGATAAATACTCAAAATAAATATTAATTTTAAAAACTCTCCTCTTACGAATCACTGGATTATTTGTTGAAGAATATTCTTGATTAAAAGCTCAAAAAAAAACACAAAAAAAACAGAGCAAATGGAAACAAAAAATAGAAGCAAGAGATCCTATTGATTAGATACTAAAAAACAGAAAAAACAATTTCGCAAAACCAGAATGTTGCAGTGATCACTATTGAGTTCTTATTTTTTTTGACTTTCCATAAAATCCATGGATTCTTGACGTGATGAAATCAAATGGTGGAGAACCGTATCACAATTCTGCAGCTCGAAATCGTTGTCTATTCTGACTCTGCTTCTTCCATTTGACCAGGTAAAAAGCTTCGAAATTTTGGAAAATAAGAAGAAAAAAAGAATGGCCCATCAAAAAAGTTTCTAGGGCGAAATGCGGGGCCAGGGGCTGACCGCCATTACTGCAAGTCTCTCCACCTTCGCACACTCAACCCCTTTCAATCCTCTCCCACTTTTCCATTCTTTAAAATCATTCTTACAATTTTCCTCAATTTTATCCGCCGAAGTCTCTCTAGAATAGTTCTTCGAAGATTCCTTCGCACTTCGATTCCACCCTTTTTAAGTTTTTGTTTCCACTTTCATTAACTTCCTTCTCAACTTCGATTGTTGCTGAACTTTCAGTCTGTGGCGGAAAACTGGTTAGTAGTTTAATCTGCTTCCCTCCCATGTTTGTCGGGGGTTTTCTTTTTGTGTGTTTTTTTCTCTTAATTTTGTAGCTAAAGCTTGAAATCTGTATCTGGGGTTGCATGCAAGTGGTTTTTTAGTGATACCCATTTTTCTGTATTTGTAAATCTACATTTTCGAACTCGGATCTGCTAGTTTTTGCTCTTTGGTTTGGTTTACTCTTGAAATTTCTTGCTGTAAACGGCTGAATTTTGTGATCTGTAGGGAGAAAACTGGTCAGGCTGTGAGATTTTGGGCCATTTCCATGGGGATTTGCTTAAGTGCTAGAATTAAAGCTGTTAGTTCTTGCAGTACTGGTACAGGTAGAGGCTCTTAAGCCATGGAAATGAATATCTTGCCCTTTTGTGTTTGAGTTTAATTGTTCTTTTATTTGCCATTCTCTCTGTTCACCATCGTTTGTTTGCTGTGAAAAGAAAAGGAAGAACGTGTTTTCATGATTTTACATAAACTAATGGTTGAGGATTGGATCTCCACGTTTAGACATTTGATTTATATAGAATGGCTTAATTGATTCAGATCTGTTGGTCGTCTTTAACCTCATGGATTAGCCTAGTGGTTCGAGGATCTAAGAGTTATAATTTCAATAGATGTTCACCACGTACAAATAAATTATATATTAAGGTTAGGATGTTTATCCAATGGAAATAGTTGAACTGCGTGTATCTAAAAAAAATATGTTGGTTAACTCATTAGATAAAAAGTTATCACGTTTCTAAATTTAGCTACTAGGAGGTGTTTGGATAAATAATTGTGGAGTGATTATTTTGACTGATCATGGAGGAGAAATTGTAGTAATAGCTCGTTTGATTGAGGTTATTATAGAGTGATTATAAAAACTCATTTTTAATAGCTCCATATATGTAACAAACAACTTGGGATTATAGAGTTGAAGGTTCTCTTTGTAACCAAAGGAAAAACATAATGTATGAGGTATTGTTTAAACTTTTGTCTTGAATATCATGCGTTTGTTTGTTTGTTTGTTTGTTGTTTGGTTTTGGTTGGTGTGCTCATTCTGCATTTTTTTATCACTTGGGTTGCGTTTCTTTCCTGGACCCCCACTAACCATATTCTTTTGTGTTGGGAATTGGAATATTCTTGTTCTCTTGCATCTTTCTGGTATTTGAATATGCTTAGCTTGCATGATTTGTTGTTATGAGAAGGTAAACAACAATCAAAAGTACAGTGAAAGTTACAAACAACACACATATTTACGTGGTTTACTAATGTTGTGTTAGTTACAATCATGGGTAAAGAGGAGAACGGTTTTATTAGAGAAGAGCAAATGCAAGAATGTCGATAAGAGGAGCTAGGTTTTTATGAGGAGTTTATATAGTACACTGCTAAAAAATCTTATTACAAAATCGGCCAAATTACATAAAAGCTCAAATACGTATATATAAATCTAAATATAATTTCGTCTAGGTTTCGAGGGCATTGCCTTGAGCCTCCACCAGGCCATCAGGGCGTCGCCCCTAGACCTCGACTCGCTGACTGGGCAGCAAACCCCCAACTTAGTAATCGTGGAGTATCATAGTTCAAGTAATATCTCAACGATTTGAAATCTTGCAATGCAACTTGATTCGACGATAATATTTTAACTTCAAATATGGATATCTTACATTCATGTTATGCAGGAGGAAACTTAAACGGCGTTAGCAGGGATGCTACTGGCTCTAATTTAAGCAGCAACAGCAAATTCTCATCAACATCAATTTCTCGGAGTGAGGATGATATCCTGCAGTCCTCAAATCTGAAGAGTTTTAGTTTTTCCGAACTTAAACTTGCCACGAGGAATTTCCGTCCAGATAGTTTGTTAGGGGAAGGTGGGTTTGGTTCGGTGTTTAAAGGTTGGATTGACGAGCATTCGTCTTCTGCTGCCAAGCCAGGATCTGGCACGGTTGTTGCGGTGAAAAGGCTTAACCTTGAAGGTCTCCAAGGTCACAAGGAGTGGCTGGTAATTCCATGTTCTTTCCTGCTGCAATGAATTCTGCTTTATCTTTGACTTCAACAAAGTAAGCTATCAATCCACTTACTCTTTAGTTTCTTCAATACTGTAGGCTGAAGTCAACTTTCTGGGACAACTTCATCATTCTCACCTAGTGAGACTGATAGGCTATTGTTTGGAAGACGAACATCGGTTGCTGGTGTATGAATTCCTTTCCCGAGGCAGCATGGAGAACCATTTGTTTAGAAGTGAGTCCTCATCTCTGACCTTGATTAGGCGAAAAAACTGTTTAGGAATGTCGATTCATCCATATTATTGGAACTTTTTTCTTTCAGGAGGGCTGTATTTTCAACCTCTTTCTTGGAGCCTTCGCTTGAAGATTGCTCTTGGTGCTGCAGAGGGACTGGCTTTCCTTCACAACGATGAAAACAAAGTGATCTACCGCGATTTCAAGACATCAAATATACTCCTTGATTCGGTAAGTAGTTGTTACTGTGTTGTAATTTCAATTTTTAGCTGTGTTTTTTACGATTCCATTCTATGATATGGTTACAGAACTACAATGCAAAGCTCTCTGATTTTGGCTTGGCTAAGGATGGACCTACGGGCGACAAAAGTCACGTCTCCACCAGAATTATGGGGACGTATGGATATGCAGCTCCCGAGTATCTGGCCACAGGTAAATATTCAGTTTAGAACAAACAAGAGGAAACATCATCTTTTCTGTGATCTCTTCTGTTAAATCATCTACCTCATCCAAATGTCAGGTCATCTTAATGCCAAGAGTGATGTGTATAGTTTTGGGGTTGTTCTGTTGGAAATATTATCCGGTCGAAGAGCAATCGACAAGAACCGACCACCGGGAGAACAGAATCTGGTAGAATGGGCCAAACCTTTCCTTGCTAATAAACGCAAGACTTTTCGTTTACTTGACCCACGTATCGAACGCAATTATTCCATGGAGTCAGCTTTTAGAGTAGCAATCCTTGCATCCCGTTGCCTATCCACAGAAGCCAGGTTCAGGCCGAGTATGAGCGAAATCGTTACAACGTTGAAGGATCTCCAGGATTCCAAGGGAACTGGAGCTACTGGGAATAGAAGATCGAGGACTTGTAAGCAAACTGCGGACACTGGTAATGCACACAAGGAAGTCTCTGCTTATCCTAGACCATCAGCATCTGCTCTCTTTACATAAGCTTGAATCTCGAGAAAAACATAACGGGAACCTGTTGAGGTGTCGTCGAGAGAGAGAAGGGAAAAATCCTGGCTTGTACTCGAGCAGATTGTATAGTGCTCGTATTTCCACGAATGTATGCTTACATTGCTATACCGTAAACAGAAGTAGGTAGCATTGTAGGAAGCTGAAAATCAAAATCCTGTAGCAATGTGTGTTGTAGCTATTTTATGTTTCAGTTTCGTAATGCTTTTTTCTTCCTTGTTTTTTCAGGTTTCTGTAAGGTGGAATCGGTGCTATTCAGTTTTGTTGTAAAATGCATAGTTAATTAATGAAAGAGGATCTGAATAAATCATCATTTTAAATACTAATTTTAAATACTCTTAAAAATTATATCTAAACAAGCTTTTAAGTACAATCATTACTTCCAAATACTGAAAATAAATTATAATTCTAAACACTAATTATAAATATTCTTAAAATATCAATCCAAACATTCACTTATAGAGTTATTATAAATGAGTTTTTATAACCACTCCTTAAATAATATTATTCAAACGGGTTATTGTTACAATTTTTCTATCGAAACCACTCAAAATAATCCTAATTTTTAATATTCAAAATAATCACCCTTACCATTATTCATCCAAGCATCTATACTTAATTGTTTCAATTCCTATCCATGATAATCTAACAATAATAATTTATTTTGTACTAATTAATTTTTGATTATTCTTACAAAGACATACCGTTTTGATATCAAGAAAACTAGTAAAAAACTATTTCCAAGGTTGACTGTCATGATAGATTATGAATTATTTGTGTTTGGAGTGATTATATATTGACCACGAGTACGGTTGTTTTTTTGAAAGTGAATTTGTTTATAATTATTTAATAGATTTGAGTAACCCTAATAAATTTATGTAAATTCATGGAAATTGAACAAAAATATAAATTATAACCATCTAAATTCGAGAGTGCAACTAGGGGTAAGAATGGAATTTCTCGAAAAGAATAGTAACAAAAAAAGAAATATCTTTGCTACTTTTTGTTTCCTATTGATACAGTTACAGATATTCGTAAGTGGTTTTTCTCGTACGGCGGAGGACCACAGTCCCAGTCCGCAGTATCAGAGAGCGAGATCATCCGTTTCTTGCTTTCTTCGCAAGAAAACTTCATCTCTCACTCGTTTTCATCCGATTTCTTCTCAGAAACCTTCAACTTCTTTCAGTTATGGCCTTCTTTAAGCTTTCCTCCGATCTCTGAGCCACCGGCGACTCTCCGGAAGCTCTCTGCTGTTACCGGCACTGCTCTCTCTCGGTCGGCTCGTCTCCTCCTCGTTTTGTCTACGACTCATTCGACGCTCAACACAGCCACCGGAGACCTTGTCATTTCGTGTAGAAGGATCGGTACGACGTTAATAGCTTTAGTACTTGCATTTTTATGTACATTGTAGTGCGTATTTCTCATTTGAAGCCTCTCTGTTTGTTTGGTAGAATATTGGTGAATGATGGAAGAAAATGCTATGAATGTTGTTTAGTTTCTAATTCCTTTCCATGTATCGGTTTTTTTTTTTTTTTTTTTTTTGTTGATGCTCTGTTTGGCTGTTTGAAATGTGTGCGGATGAAATTTGAAGTGCGTGTTTATTCTAATATCTTTCTTTCGATAGGGCTTCTTATGTTTTAAGAGATTTTGAGTCCATGTTAAGCATAGATTCTGCCACTTTCTACATCTGCATTTTCGATTGCTTGGACTTCGCAAAATAAATTGGAGCAACCAACTTTATTTTTTTAAGTTATAGGATTGATTCGTTGTGTTTGAGAGTGGGATCACACATGCGTTTTTTCTTTGGAGAACCTGAATTTGTTTGCATGTCACCTCTCACCTTTAAAATGTCCATTTTCTTTTGAGCCTCAGAAGAAGTGTTTGACTCATGGTTATGTTTGTGGTAAGTAGTTGAATAGTCCACCACTTTATGGTTGACTTGGTAGTGAGGCTAATGTAAATTATAAGGGTTTAGAAGGAACGACTTAAAGTCACTTACTTAGGATTTAATATTTACGAGTTTATTTGGAAACCAAATTTAGAAGGTTTATCTGGTTTACTGAAACTTTTACATTGAACGCCTTCCACTAGCAATTATTTCAACCCAATTACTGAAATGAGTCATGGTCATTTGGTCTCAAACAATTGGCTTTCTCAGTGGCATATACTTTTTTTTTCTTTTAACTGCCTGTTTGCTGTGTTCTTGATTTATGAAATTGGCATCATAATGTTTGTTTGAGAACCTGTTGGGGTTACGACTTATGAGTTATAAATATATCTTTCTTCTTGGTAACTATAGTTTACTTTCAAATTGATTATTATTTTCACCGGATGAAGTGAATCTAATGTTCTTTACCTGGTAAGTAGATTGTGATTTTACCATATAGTTTTTTTGTATCTTTTAAATCTTATGCTGCAATTTCTTGAACCTTCAACTTTCTACGCTCATCATCATTGTGGCTTACTAGTAACGTATACTAACATTGTGTGATTTTTCTAGGTTGAAGATGTCGATTGCTTCGAAATCTGAGACTGATAGTTTGAGGAAGTATCAAGACTTCTATTATGCAGATCTTAAAGATGGTCGTATAAGAATTAAAGTTACTGGTTCTAACTCCAAGTACAGATGTCCATTCTGCCTTGGGAGGAGTGGGAAGGAGGACTACCACTACCTATTTAAGGAGCTTCTCCGACATGCTTCTGGTGCAGGGAGAGGCTCACAGAGTTGGACCATAAAAGAAAGGGCAAAACACTGGGCTTTGGAGAGGTATATGAATAAGTATTTTCATCCTGAGGATCAACCTATCCGCCAGGAGCAGCGTGATGATCGCAATCATCCTCAACCTGTCTGCAAAGAGCAGCATGATGGTCGCGATCAACCTCAACAAGTCCGCAAGGAGAAGCGATATGATCGCGATCGACCTCAATCTGCTCTCAAGGAGCAGTGTAATGATTGTGATCAACCTCAATCTATTCGCAAGGAGCGGCATTATGATCGTGATCCAGTTGGCAAGGAGCAACGTTGTGATCATGATCAACCTCAATCTGTCCTAAACAGAAAACATTATGACCGGGATCAACCTGAACCTGTCCGAAAGGAGCAACTGAACCCTAAACATTATGTTTGTGATCAACCTAAACCTGTTCACAAGGAGCGGCATTATGATCATGATCATCATCATCATCAACTAATTGACAAGGAGCATGGTTACGATTGTGATAAGCCTAAACTTGTCGATAAAGAGCAGCGTTATGATCGTGATCAACCTCAATTTGTTTCCAAGGAGCAGCGTCATGATTGTGATCAGTTGTTTGTCTGGCCTTGGATGGCTATTGTAGGAAACATACAAACTGAGATACGTGCTGGACGACATGTTGGGGAAAGTGGTTCAAAACTTCGAGATGAATTTATGAAACAAGGTTTTAACCCTTTGAAGGTTCATCCTTTGTGGAACCGCTATGGTCATTCTGGAACTGCAATTGTTGAGTTTAACAAGGACTGGGATGGTTTTAGTAATGCCATAATGTTTGAGAACAGCTTTGAAGTTGACAATCATGGGAAGAAGGACTATTATGTTACAAGGAACCGGGGAAAGAAGTTGTATGGTTGGGTCGCAAGGGATGATGATTTCAATTCCCAATGCATATTTGGGGATTATTTGCGTAGGCATGGGGATTTGAAAACAGTATCGGGCAAAGAGGCTGAAGATAACAGCAAAGCATTAAAGCTTGTCTCAAACCTAGCTACTACGCTGGAAATGAAGAATCTACACCTCAAAGAGATCTCTAACAAAGTTCTAGAGACGAATGCATCCTTGAACAATGTGATGGAACAGATGGATGAGACTCTTAAAACACACAATGAAAGTAAGTTTTCTTTGATAGTTGATAGCATGATTACGCGCACAAAGATTTGCTTCTTGGCCACTGTATTTTTCCATTGCTTATTTGCTCTTTATTTCACCTCTTTAGAAATTCAAAGAATGCAGCAGGATGCACGTGACCATTTCAAGCATATTGTCTCAGACCATGAGAAAGTTAAACTACAATTGGAAGATCAGAAGAAGGAACTTCAGCAATGTGAACATCAACTGCTTAATCGTGAGGCTAAAAATGATAATGAGAGAAGGAAGTTGTTTCTGGCCAAGAAAATGGTACTTATACTTCTGTCTTGTTTCGTCTTAAAAGGCTTGCTTAATAAGATTTTCTGGCGTCCTAGAGTTCTAAAGCTTTTACCCTTCAAAGATGTTTATTTTGTATGTCAAATTTGAAGACCTGCTGCCATTTTATTAATTTATAGAATGTAAATCGGTAACTTGGCATGATATTTGAATCTGTAACTTGAACTTAGAAAGCAGAATGTATTGTTAAAAAAAAAAAGACAGAATGTAAACTTGCGAACTTAGGAGTCATCACACGGCCTCGCGAGAGGATGGGGATGGACCTACTCTTAGTCATGGCTTCGTTAACACCAACGATGTGGTGCAAAAGAAGTGCCCATCCACTACTCTATCCCCAAGCTGGTGCATCAACTGTATGCAGGGACTGGAAACCCAGAATCGTATCTTTGGCAGCTGCCCTTTGGCCTACATTGGATGGTCCTATTTGTTAATATAATTTAATTTATTGCGACCTATTTAAGCTTTTGGTTTGATTTGTGATTTAACTTGATTCAATATAATTTTGTTTTCCATTTTGAAGTATTCATACTATTGCTCAAGTAATTGATCCCTTTGTTGGCCAGCCGAAAGTCTGAAAGAATATATCTTCTTGATGGTGAACCCAAAAATGATTTTCTAATATGAGTTTTTTTTTTTTGTCAGCATGAAAGAGCCACCGTGGAGCTAAAGAAGGCAGACGACGATGTCTTGCATCTAGCAGGGGAACACCAAGTATGCATCATGTTTTTATTAATTCTTACGATTCTTATTTGCCTCTATCATGTCTTTGGTTATAGAGATGTGTGGATGGACTCCATATTGGGGGGTTTTGGAATTGGTATATTTTCTTCAAACATCGGTCTTATGTTTAAGCACTTGTAGATTGTTTCCGGTGATCTTCATTCGCTTGTCTCTTCGATTAAAAGCAGATATGTTATTTGCAATAATGGTTGGATTTTGAAATTCCTTAAAAATGGTTCTAATCACTGTCCTTCAAAAATCATCTTTCGACTCTTTTTCCCCTGAGAACGTTATTCAAGAATATTCTTGTGAGAATAGAATCTGATGTACCTAGTAGAAAACTACTAGTAGCCCCACCTAGGATATTGATTCCCTTAGTAGGGGCCTTTCTCTCCTCTTAATTCAAAGTTCAAGCTAACTAATGATTATTGTACCCTCTTTACGTGACTCCTAATGGATTCTTAGCTCGGTATATCTTTTTTTAAGAACTGTTTCATATTCATTGCATTTTCTTAATCGTAATTGCCCAAGTAGTTTTTTTATAAGAAACAAATTAATTTGATTGATCGCCTAAGTAGTTCTATAGTTATAGCAACAAGAACATAGCTTC
>JBBMEG010000005.1:910375-934392 GCA_037832605.1 Cyclanthera cordifolia | reverse complement strand
CAGTTTTAGTTCCTTGTTTAGGAATTAAAAGGTTCCTTAGGAGCAAACAAACTAAGAAGGTGTTTGGATGTAAAATTCTTGAGTGATTGTGTTGAGTGATTATAAATGAGGGGACATTTTGAGTGATTACAAATTTGAGTTTTAATAATAGCTCATATGGATATGTTTATTTGTAGAGGAGTTACAATTAATATCTCATTTGAATGATAGTTTTTGTATAGTGATTGTAAATAGCTCAATTCGATGTGGCTACAAATGAGTGATTATTTTGAAATGTTAGAAATGAGTTGTTAGAAATAAATTATTTGAAATGAGTGGTTAGAAATAAATGGAAAGAAATAAGTGATTAGAAATGAATAATTAATTTTAGTGGTTAGAAATGAGTGATTATTTTGTTTGATTAGAAATGAGTGATTATTTTGATTCTTTACTATAATTCTTTTGGATGTTATTTGAAGAGGAGTTGTTAAAACTCACTTTTAATAGTTCGTTTAGTACCGAGAAACAAACACCCCTAAAGGAATTCATTTCATATTCATGATCTGGCTCTTCCACTCTCCATAGATTAGCGTTCTGAATTCTTGTATTCTTTATTTGGTATGACATTTAAGTATGTTCTGATCGATGCTTTTGAATGAGCTCATCTGGCCATCCTGGTTATTTGGCATGCAATTCCTATAACAAGCTTTCTTTGTACTTTTCTCTGGAACTTCGATATACATTTAGGTGCTTCTTGGGATTTGAGATATGTGACTCTAGCTAACTAACCATTTATACTAAATCAATCAGGATACAAAATTTGGTTGAGTAGGATGGAGACATTGGAAAAAGGAATAACAAAATCTTCACTATTTTGGTGGTAAGTAACCAGTTCATAAATGGTCAGGATCAAATTTGTAGGATAGTAATCATTATTCGATCACTCCTGCATGTTCATGAGTTAGCTATGGACTCAATATTCTTAGATTCCAAATGCTCTTGTTAGAATTCTGCAATTCATAGGGTATGTGACTAGAGCTTCGTTCTTAATGTATGATGCTTTACTAAGAGTCATTTATTGAGATGGATGCTACCTTAGTTTTGTATTCATAGTCTTTGTTTTAGGCCACATTGACATTGTTGATAGACAAAACAAGTGCAAGAAATTAAGTATATGGTCACAAGTACCATGTTGCATTTAATTATTGAGGAAGAGTTTGATGTGTAGTATGAAAAATGAAAATTGCTTGATTAAAACTTGAGGTTCTTGTGACCGTACTTAATTGGAAGCATTATTGAGCCCATTGGTTTCTTGAGGTTCCTTTTCTTACTATCCAGTTTTAAATGTTTATTAAACAAAGAAACAAAAAAAATATTGATAGAGGAATCTAATATATTCCCATGCCCATTGCAGTACTACTTTGACCTGGTCTCAGGCCGTCGATTTCGTTCGAAGATCGAGGTTCTTTATTTTCTGGAAACAGGAACATTAAGGAAACGGAAGAAATCATTAGACGGTAATGCAACGGTGAGTCTAAAGCTTACAGTCGCTCTTTCCTTGGATCCATTTTTTCGCTTTTCCTGATTTGCTACTCTGCAGTCTGCTGATGTCTCCGAAGAACCCAAGAGCAAGAAATCTTCAAGCAAAGCGAAATCTGCTCCTCTAAACTTTGATTTTCTCAATGTGCCCGAAAAGGTTGAGTGGGTTCTCACAGATCCTTCTAAGGAAGCTTGGACGCCGTTTATCAACAACGAAAAAGTACCGGAATCGACGAGGCGAGAATGGGAGAGAGCTTTTCAACTCCTCAGCCGATCAAAAGCCGAAGATTGAAAGCAACTTGAAACCTTTTAGACATTTTTTAGGACAGCCATCTAGGCAAGAAGCATCCTCCCTCCATCTAATGGCTTCTCATCTACAATTCTTTTGGCCTTTTTTTCTGGAAGGAGCAGGTGAGGTTGAGGGAAGTGTTGTGAACTTGTGAAAACCAGATTTGTTTAGGAAATATTACTTCAAAAAATCATTACTTTATCTAACTGGAGAAGAAGTGACCAATTTCTGTAAATGAGGGGCCGCTCAATTCACTTTCTATTTGAATGAGGGCTATTAAATTTGATTCATTGATGTTTTGTTTTTCACTTTTATTTAGATTTGTATTTTTTGTGATTCAAAATTGATATTTTGTGTTAATAATTGTTGGTATTGCATTGCATGGGATATTGTCTGTGAAATAGGGAATTTGAGATTAATGCAAATGGAGTTATCTACAATATAGTTACTGAAATTGACCAATTTTGAATGTAATATTTTGTCAAACTATTTATGGTTTGGAATTATGTTGCTGTTTTGCATTATATGCTTCTGAACTTTAATGATTTTACATAAATACCCATGAGGTTTGCGTATTTATAAGTTGCAATTCTGTTATAGATAATTTAAGGAAAGATTTATATTCTTTTACTCGATTTCGATTTAAATTTCAGGGTATAATTAATACCCTTAATTAAGATAATGTTTCAACTCAACAGATGAAATAAATAGAACATAACATTTCTTTTAAGACTTGCGATATGGACATTTATAGACGGATTTAATAACTATTTTATTTTTTATTTTACAGTTTTCAAAAATTCAACCTAGTTTGGACATGTAATATGATTGATAATTTTGAGTGATTATAAATATGGTGTGATTAAAAACTTGAATTTTAATAATACTTTGTTTGTATATAGTATTTTGTAGAGGAATTTTAGTTAATAGTTATGATTTTTTGTAGAGAGATTACTGATAATAGTGATTATTTTGAGAAGTTAGAAATGAATTATTAAAAATATGTGATTAGAAATTAATCATTTTGGGTGATTAAAAATGAATTATTATTTTGAATAATTATAACGATTGGTTTGGATATGTTGTTTGAAAAAGAGTTGTATAAACTCATTTGTTATAACTCGTTAATAACGCGCGGTAGTCTAAGACTTGAGTTTTGAATGTGTGGTCCATATTAATTCGTATCTCTATTTTTTCAATGTTCCATGATCCCTGGCTTACTATAGGTATAGTTACTTTGGGTATAGTACAACAAAGCTTTGATTTTTCTTTTTCAGAAAAAAAGTGACAAAAATTTGAGAACGGAAAAAATAACTTTCGAGAAATTTGTTAATTTATTTTGATTTTTGAAATTTGATCAAAATATTAACTTTCAAGAATATATATATATACACACATTTATAGAAACTTAAGAGAAATCAACTTTGGATTTTAAAAATAAAAAGATCAAATTGTTATCATAGTGGCCTTAATTTTGAGTTCTTTTTCCTATTCAATTTTTTTAAAAAAAGTGTTCATAGGTTTGAAGTATTTGCATTTTTCAACTTAAACATGTATTATTTCCCTATTTATTTCTTTCCTTTTTTGTTATAGAACATCTATGATTGTCTGGTCTTTCATTATTTGTTTGTTGAATTTCGTCCATTTATGGGTTGGTATTTAAGCAATTTTAGATTTTAGTTTTAGCAACGTACGTAATAAAGGATTTAATTAACATCAGGAAATAAATAATATGGCAAGATGGATGGGCATAACAATTATAAGTTTGTATACTATATGAAATAAAGCAACTATATATATATATATATACACACAATGATGATACCTTCTAATTTGTGTTGTTATATTTGACATTTTCAAATACATAGATAGGTCTTGTTAAGAATCATGACAGTTTTGACATGTATAATTTTATTTGTTTTTAAATGGTAGGTAAAGTCTTTAAGTGTCAACACACAGTTGGTCAATCTTTTTGGCTCTCCATCATCATCTCCATCCAATCACCTCATAAGTTTATTCTTTTTTCTTTTGTCAATATTCTTCATTTTGACTCTTGTCTTTGAGACCACCTTCTACCTTTATATATAACAAAATGTCATTTTACAATATTTCAATCATTTCTCTAATTACCTTTTAAATTTATTTATTTGTGTTTGTTGACCATATAAATTAAGCATCTCTTTTAGAATAAAGTGAACATAATTCAGTTGTCTTAGCTTCCGTTCGTTTAATGTTTTGTGAGTCTCTTCAATCCTCTGTTGTACTAAAGAAAAAAAAAAAGTGTATAGAACTTGTTATAAACTTGACAGAGTGATAATTATTTATATTAATTTTATTATAAAGAGAAATTTTATGTATTTGGTTCACACGTACAAAATTAAACGAAAACAAATTAACTATACAAAGCTACTAAATATATATTTTACTAAATGATAACTTTTTGGTGTTGTATTTTCGTAAAGCATGTCGTCCTAGGAGTAGAATTAGGATTCGAAATCGAGATTTATTCTCTTTGATGTCAACATTTCTTTACGATTCGACCACCTTACCTATTAACTTGTAGGCGCTTATAATAGTGAAAATTGTTCCTACAAACCAAATAGGATTCTTTCAACATGTTTTGTCATCACTTACGTACTTTTTAGACAAAATCTTAAGAGTAGTACTACTTCAAGTTAAACATGCTTAATTGTGGAGTTGATCACAAGCCATCAAAAAGAAAGGTATGTCTTATTCATATAAGCAGCACAAATCAATTCTGTTAAGACTTTTATCATAATGATATCTCTCATTCGAGAGTGTGACTCGTTTTATTCATGTACCCCTCATAAATTTAGGCGTTACATGACCACTAACTTCTTTTTTGACTCGTCTCCAAACCACATCTTATAGCGAGAGGGTTTGTTCTGATACTATAAAACAAATTTTCAAATAAATAATTAAATTACTCTAATCACGACTAACATCAATCTGCAAACGAGTATTTTATTTTAAAAAAATATTTGCAAACGAGTAGTTAATTATTCCAATTACTTTTACTTCTTTCAGTTTTTTTTTATTATTCTCCTTTGTGTCGAAAACAAACTTATGAATTTAAATTATGGAAAAGTAAATTAATTTGATCATCTAGGATGATATTAAGAAACTTCTAAATTCTTTACTAAATTTCAAATTCCAAAGGAAATAATTAAAATAAAAATTGAATTTAAAAAATAATGATTTATTTAGGAAAAGAAACGAATGTAAAGTGAAGTGATGTATCCATACATTAATCATGATTAACCTTTTAAGAGTTAGAGTAGGTTTTTGTTTTCTAAAGTAAGAAATTGAAATTAAATTTCTTTTAATAGGGAAACCCCAAAATACAATAATTCAAAAGTGATGAACTAATAGTGTTGAGTTAGAAAGCTTCTAAAACATTAATGTCTCCTTTTCTTCGGTCAAGATATTAAGAAAAATGAAACTTTCATATCAACAAAATAATAAGATAAACTCCATTCAAAGTAAGTTTAAATAGTTCACCAACCACTAATTAAATATATATATATATATATATATAACGATAATAGTAGCTCATCGGTATTTAGTATTAGGGAAGATTTTGATTCAACTTTTGTCGGTTTTGTGACGAATCGGTAATTGAACCCAATATTATTATTTTTCAATAATTGGGTCCGAACTGAAGTAGTACAATAAAAAAGAAATCATTGGTTTAGTTCGGTTTTCGGTTTTAATTTCAATAAAAATTTTAGTTTATTTTTCAATTTTTTTGTTTCATTAGACAATATGAGGGGAGAGATGCACCTTCAAAAAAAAGACCTCATTTTAGAAAGTGTGGATATCCATCTCAAAACCAATTGGCAATGAGAGGTGTAGCTCACTCTATCTTATATATATGTTGAAGAATCTCTACGTTACCAATGTAGCGCATTTGCCACAAGATGAGTATTCTAATAATCTTCAACACCTCGAAACAAAGAGAGAGGAAAAACTCAGCCTAAATACAAAAATTCACAAAAGAATGAGCAAGCATATCAACAACACGATTTCAAAATTTATCTAATTCGATTCTTTATCTTAGAGATGAAATGTCGATAATAATATTGTTGAACTCTGCTACGTAGAATTTGTTAGAATAGTATAAAAAACATTAGAGTGGATATTTGTATGAGGGGTTAGGCTTATTGTAATAAGGAGAGTGTAAGCGAAAGTTGGCCCTTAATTCACGCGTGGTCCAGGTCTAACATCCTGTTGCTCAAAACTTCTTTTAAATCTATATTTTCTTATCCATTTTTACCTTTTCTTTCTTTTTTTTTTTTTTTTTTTTTGTCTTTTATTCTTAAAGTCAAATCTCTTCCATATACTTTTATTTTTTTAAGTTTCAATAGTTTTATTTATTTGTTTGTTTTTGTTTATATAATGGTTAAGTACTGTATTTATTTATTTATTTATTTGTGATTTTTTTTTTAAGATCAATTTGAAAATTTTGGATGCTGGAAATTGGCATTTGTCACCTTCCGTTGTTTTTGAATTTTGAGACTTCTCTAAAGAATTTGTGTAAGTTCTCCACCATTTTTATTGCATATAGTCATTGTCGCAGTTTTACGCCTTGCGGCTCTTTCATGTTTGATATGGAAGAGAATACTTATTGTATTTGGGAGCATTGTGTGCTTTTTTTTTTTCTTTTTTCAGTATAAATTAGGGGAATGAGACCACAAACCTTACATATAGGACACAACTACTCTCAAATAAATGAGAGTCAAATATCGATTTCTAAGCTCGAACCTGTGACGTGACGTTGAACTGGATTACCACCAAACAATGAAACCAATGTGCCACCGACTCTTGCGTTATGATATCGCATAGTTTGTGAGTCTGGTTTAGTAGTGTCGTAAAAATTTGGGGTTGACATATTTTGATACAACGTTTTGAGCATTCATTTGTTGAAGATACAGTGTTTGAGGATCTTTATCAGACATAATGTATTTTTTCTGAAGAGTCAGTTTGTTCTGGTTATGTTGATTTTGTTTGTGTTGCTTAAGTAGTTTGGAGGGGATTTCTATCATTGATTAAATTCCATGTTATTTGACAACGTTATGTTTGAAATCATGTTTGTTGTGATAATTTCACTATTTTTAGAGACATTGTATGTGGGAACAGATTTTTGTTGTCATTGGTGGATTTAATTCACCGCTTTGCTGAAGTTTTGATATTTTGTTTGAATTCTAAATTTTGAAAACCGTTCTGTTTTGCTCATGTTGAGCAAAGTTTATAAATTATGAAAGGAAGAAGTGCCCAAACTTGAAAAAGTAATGAATTTGCAATAGAGGAAAAGGTTTATATGTTGTTTTGTTTTTTCTTATGGTTAGTGGGGCAACGAAAAAGACTCTTATTTTGACTTTTCTTATGCATCATGCTTTGGTTGGCGTCTCACCATACTTTCTTTTACTACCATTTGCAAACCATTGGAAAATGTATCTACAACAAATTAGTTAAATCCAACCTATCATCTCAAAAAAAAAAATTAAAAAAAAATAATAATAATAATAATAATCCAACCTATCACGGTTAACTAATTAATAATGTTTAATTAATGATAAATTAAGTTATAATTATTTTATGCAAATAATGTTTCAATTTTTGAACTAATTAAGTTCATGTTTTGTCCACTAACTAAAAACATGACCTACTAGACTTTTCCATCACACCAAAATAAAATGTTCTCATATTCAAATATCCACAATGATGTCTCTCTACAAACTGATTTCTTTCCTATTTTCTTTAGCCCTACACTTTAAGTAGATGATTTTTCATGCATAGAAGAAGAAAAAAAAAAAAAAAAAAAAAATCAAATGCATAGTCAAATTTTAAAAATCTTTTATATATAGGAGAAAAAATTGAGATTGTCTATAAAGCGACTAAAAGATGTCCATGTTGTTCAGCTTATAACCTTTCAATGTGTGAGGTGATAGTCTTTAAATGGTCTATGCTTCAATCAATTTAGTTGATAATCATCGATCATTTTTCATTTTATCATAGTATCAAAATCTCTCTTAATTAGAAATAGTTATTTGACGATTTTTAGAGACGGCTATTTGACAATCTGTGAAATCTGCCTGATACGTATGATGCATGTTTTGCATCTTATTGTGGTATATTATAGTCAACGATGTAATCAATGACAATATTTTACGATTTGTGAAATTCACACAATTTCTATGGCGCAGGTTCGACATCTTATTTTCAGGTATATAATGGTTGGCGACATGATCAATGACAGTATTTGGCGATTCATGAAATTAGCATGATTCATGTGACACAATATGTATCATATTAGCGGTATATTGATATCACATGTAGAATCTGTGTGTATCGAGTGTATGCAACTATTTTGTTTTCAAGTTAGTATGGGTACACATTCCAACTTAAGAGAATTGTAGCATTGGAAAGTAAATGGAATACATAAGCTTAGACCTTTCTCAAATTTAAATTTATCATGGTATCAAAGTCATGTCTTATAATAAATACGATTGTGTTTGGACTGTAAATACATTAGAGAGTCGGAGGCCGGAATCGAAACCGTTGGAAGTTAATTGATTCAGATTTGTCGTAATCATTTTCATTGGATGCATATAAAGATATTGACATGGAGAATGACCTTTCAGCATGTTTAGCACGTTTAACTGTGAAGTTCCTTCGATTGAGCCACCGAAAAAGAAAAGAAAGGTGCACCGTACTCCTCCAAACCGCATGCGTTACATGCCCATCAACTTTCACTTTGGTTCGTCCCCAACCATATTTTACAGGGAGAGGTTCCACTCTAATAACATTTATAACGCATGTAGTCCAGAATTTGGATCAGTTTCAAAATCCATATTTGAACTCTTTAGATCCCGACATTCCTCGAAATCCAAAATGTGATGACGTACAAACTTTCATCATTGGAGGGTGGAATTGGAAAATTGAAGAAAGAAAATCGTTTTAGGTTGCGTATGAATTAATTTTGAAAAAGAAATGCTATATATGTACACACATGTGTGTATATATATGTATGTATAGATATATATGTATGTACATACATATATACATATTACATGGCCGTTGTTATCCATAACAATTTATTTTTTAATTAATGTTTGGAATTTACATTTTGTTCATTACAGTATCTACAGTATAATAAAAATTGTTTTAAGAATGTATAAATGGAAGCATGACATAATAGTATAAACATAAATATCACAAGCCAACGCGAAAACTATTAAATTTCTAAATTTTTTTTTTCTTTTCCTAAGTCAGATGGATTTATTAGTCTCAAATTACCTCACAAACAAGAAAAAATATGGAGATTAGTCCGCTAATTTTTAAAAACATTAATTTAATTATTATGATTAAAAAAAACTATTAATTGGTTCATATTTTTGAAAAATGCAAATTATTCTTTATAATTTGATAGAACGTAAAACAAGTATATATCATTAAAGGTTGACAAATTAAATGAGTTATTTATTTATGTATAAATAGTAAGAATATAAGGCAATAATTGATTTGAAAAAAAAAAAAAGGAAAAAAGAAAAAAGTCGATCATTTACAAATGAATAACTTCAACATACTTCGTATGTAAGCAGTTTTCAAACAATGTAGGATAAATTCTAATTTTTTAAATTATACAACTAAGTTTTACCTAGTTTTTGCCCCACCATAGAAGTTAAATTTTTTTTTTTTTTTAATTATATGAAAAACTCTTAACTTTTTTCATATATGAACCGAATTTATAATTTATCTAAAAAAATCATATATAAGGTTGAGTGATAAGTTTAGGTTGTGATTTGGTCGAATGAAAAATAGCAGCTTCCACCATTACTTTTTTTAAAAAATTATTAAATTATTCTCTCCGTCTCATTTTTTTTTTTATCTATAACTCTTAATTGAGAAGGAGTAGTAGTGCTGAGGAGCGTAAACTCTAAGTTCCTGGATCATTACAAAAAAATTATAGTCACCAATTCTTCTTTTTCAATGATAGACAAAATTTAAAGTGATAGGATGACATACTTTAATTTTTTAAGACTATAATATTTTGTTTTATTTTAGAATGAATGGATTTTGAAATAAAAATTGATGTTTATATAATTATAGATAGGATAGCTAATAGGTTTGGATTATATTGGATTTGATAACTTTTGGTGAGTATTGTTGCATAGGAGATGAGACAAAGTTATTGTTGAACCTAATAATTAATTTCCCAACAATAGCCAGTTTATGTGTTTTTCAACATGACTGTGTTCCAATTCATGTGTTTGTGTTACATGCAACCATCCAACCATATGAAAAACCTAATATTGCTTTACATTAAATGTAGTTAGTTTTCAATTTTGAATATACAAGATTATGTTTTGTTTCCAAAAAAAATGTAAGATTATAATAATTGCTTTGAAATTTCAATAAGTCGCTTTTTAAAAATAACTACTAAAATATTAAAAGATGTTTGGATATAGAAAGGTAAACTGATTATAAATGAGAGATTATAGAGTTGTGTATTATTAGCTCGTTTGAATTTGATAATTTATATAACAGTTACTGTCGTTTGGATAATAGTTTTGCAAAGTTGATTGCATATAATAATTCGTTTGGATATTGTTAAAAATGAATGACTATTTTGAGGGTTAAAAATGAGTAATTGTACATGAATATTTAT
This sequence comes from Cyclanthera cordifolia, assembly GCA_037832605.1. NCBI lineage: Eukaryota > Viridiplantae > Streptophyta > Magnoliopsida > Cucurbitales > Cucurbitaceae > Cyclanthera > Cyclanthera cordifolia. Next base: position 923,893 of record JBBMEG010000005.1, on the reverse strand, counting down.
TTTGAATTGATAAAAATGGGTGATTATTTTAAATGATTATTTTACGTGATTACGATATAATTAGGTTTATTGTTTAAAGAAGAGTTGTAAAAAAAAAATATTTTGAATAATTTGTTAGTACAGAGAAATAAATACTCCTTAGGTTATGTTTGTTTTTTGTAGAAGATGAGTAGTTAACCACTAGCTATTCTCAAATAGCACTCATTTATATTTGATACTAAATAATTCAGCGGCATCAATAGGTGTACTTCCAATGAAAGTTAAAAGATGAATGTTTGTTTCGTTAGTTGGTTTGTTAAGATATACTCTTTTCGTAAACGCGTCGTTTCCTTCCATCGACATAGTATTCGTTGTCGATTACATGTTTTCTCATAATGCTACAAATCAAACAATATTTAATAATGAAGACGATGACTCATATATCAAACTTCAATTATTGGGACCAATTTTAATGTGAAGTACAAGTATATATAATTATGTGGCTTAAAATTAATGTTGTATGAAGATCGTTCCTTAGGGTTAATATTCCACATCTTTATCAAATATTAAATAGAATGAAAAGGTTAATTGGGTTAATAAAAGGGACCCAATTAGGTTTGAGGTTCATAAATTTAAAAAGTTGGAAAATGGCATTAAATAAATTAATAATTCCATCAGCCATAGAACAAGAGATTAAATAAGGGGACCCAACTGGTTTAATTATTGGATTTATGTGTGTATATATATATGCTGTTGTACTAATAAATGTTGGTCGGCACGTGTCATAGGCTGCCTCACAATCAAGATGTAGATGTACAAACAAATTTGGATTCTTATCTCTTTTTAGGTAAATATAATTTTCCTTTTAAATTCAAGCTTGCTCAATCATTTTAAATCGATTTCATATTTATGTACCTTAAAGTAGTTTCCCAAAAAAAATTAAAAAAAAAACATAAATAAATAAATAATGGTTAAAGTCTAACCAATTATATGCAGTACTTGACTCAATTTGACCAGTGAGGTTGGATAATAAATTTGTTTAAATTGAGTTGGGTTTAAATAAATAGAATTTTTATGAATAAGATTAGTTTTTTAGTTAACTTAAAATTAATTTTTTGATATTATCTATTTTTTGACTAACCAATAGATAATAAGATTAGTTTTTTAGTTAACTTAAAATTAATTTGACCTTTTTTATTTAAAATTAATTTGACCAAAAATCAAAAAGTAGATAATAAGATTAGTTTTTTCGTTAACTTAAAAGTTTTTTTTTTTTTTTAGATAATAATATTGGGATCTTTAAAAGCATATCTTTAAAGTAAAAGCCTTCAACCAATTGTTCGAGATTTTTTTTTTTTTTTTAGATTCAATAAAGTGATTTTAACCTTTGATGAACCATGTTTTATATTAATTTAGATTATGTTTGTCATCATATTTGATTTTTGTTTTAGTTTTTGAACAGCCTATAGAATGCAACTTTCACGGTTAGATTTCTTTATTTTATCATATGCTTAGTACATATTTTTTTAAAATAAAGTCCTATTTTAGAAACTAAACATAATAATTTTTAAATTCATGGTTTGTTTTTAAAATTGGGTTAAAAATTTAAATTGGTTTGATAATCATTTCATTTTCGTTTTTAGTTTTTAGAATTTAAGTTTATAATTGCAAATGTTTACATATGTCTCATCTTCTTCTCTTTAAGTAAATACATGGATCCTATTCAAATTTCGTAAACCAAAATAAGTATTTAAAAGTTATTTTTTTAGCTTTCAAATTTTGGTTTTTTTTTAAATGCAAGTAAGATGTAGATATTAAAATCATGAAAATTATGTGTTGGAGTAATAGGTTGTAGCTGGCTTAAATTTCATAAACGAAAAACAAAAAATGAAATGTTATCAAACGAGGTTTTAAATACCTATCTCCCAAAAGTAAAAAAAAAAAAAAAAAAAAAAAAAAAAAAAAAAAGAAAAAAAAAGTATTTGAGAACTTCAACCTGTAATTTTTTTGGGTTGTCACTAGTTGAGTGCAACTCTAGTTGACTTATTCTCAAGAATTATTATTGACTAGTGATAAATAAGAATGGGAAAGGATTGTAGTTACAAAAATAATTTAAAAAAAAAAAAAATCTAGCTTCATGTGAATTGCTTGAAGTAAATGAAATTTTGTTGAAAATGTTAAGGAATTATTTCAGAAAAATTAGAAAAAAAAAATAGTAGCATTTAAGTGGATTACTCTTTTTATTATCAATTAAAACATTAGATAGATATATGTTATTTCTTGTATGTTATCGAAATTTATAAACAGAGAATGTCCAATTTTTAATATATATATACATGTGAGCTGTTTGTTTGTTTGTTTGGTAGCAAATTTGAGTATAACAGTCCAACACTCTGAATATGTAATAAACGCCAAATTTGAACAAAATCTTAGCCTTTCATTCAACTAAATCCATCATGGAAACCCTCTTCTCATCGCTGGGCCGATTTATATCATATTACTATGTCACTATATTTTCCTCTTTCTTTAGATTCAACTTTCTTCTTTAGCTTTAAATTACTATATACAATTAATTTCTTTTTAAAATATTGTATTCTATTTCTCCAAAAATTTTAAAATTTTGTCCCACGCGCGCGTGTGTATATATATATATATTACTTCTATAATAATTATTAATAATATTGAGTTAATTTCAATTTAATGTGAAAAATCATACTCCCATAGTAATCATAAAGTTACCAATTTTTTATTGATAAATCTAATATTTAATCACTATTAATCCTTCTATTTTTTTCCACCAGTTCCTCTACTCTTTTTTACCAAAAGCAAAAGCATTCACTAAAATAGAACATAAAATAATAGTTTTTTTTTTTTTTTTTTTTTTTTTTTTGACTTGGGTGAAATAAAATGAAATGGTGAGTTTTGACAATGCTTGAAAATTTGTCCACTCTTTCAACCACTCACTATTCTCCCACTTCTCCAATTCTTTCTTTCTTTTGTGTAAAATCCACACCAAATGTTTTCCATTTCCCCCCCGGTCAAAGTCGTCTCTCTCTCTCTCTCTCCCTTCAAAGATTCCTTCCCATTTCCATTCAACCCTTTTTCTTTTCTTTCTTTTTTTTATTTTTTATTTAAGTTTCTTTCCAATTCCACTTCCTATTTCTTCCTTCTCACCTCCAACTTTCTTTTGGTGTCTACTTATTTGGACCTTTGTGTTTTCTTTCTCTGATTTTTCTGCAACTCTTTCCTGGGTTTCCATTTTTACCCCTTTTCAGTTGATACCCATCTTTCCGTCTTTGTATATCTCCATTTTCCAACTCCCATCTCCAAATTCTTTTGCTTCTCTCTTGGCTGTGAGATTTTGGGGTGTTTCCATGGGGATTTGCTTTAGCGCCAGAATTAAAGCTGTTAGCACTTCCAGTACTGTTACAGGTACACACACTTCTTCTGAATCCATGCAGTTTTAATATCTTCCCCCCTTTCTCTTTACCCTTAATTCTTCATTTCTTTCCCCTGTTCCTCTCTTGTGTGTTAATTTTTTAAAAGAAAAAAAAAATGGGGAAAACACGTTTTTCCTGATTTTACATAAGGGATTATGATACTGTTGCTCAATTTATTTGAACAATAACTCCCATGTTTCTTAATTTTTGCTACTACGGGATTGGAAGGTATATGGAGTTCAGGGTTTTCTTGTAAGGTTGCTAGACATCCAAATGTTTTAAGCCAAACATGTGACAGTAGTTGAGATGCGCAAACATTAGTCGGGACAGTCACAGATATTGAAAAATAAATAAATTCTCGTAAGGGAAAGAGAAAAAGTATGTTTTCATGCGTTTGTTCGTTTTGTGTATTGTTTCGTTACACTTGGCGTGTTCACTCTGCATTTATTTGTTTGATCGCTTGGCTTGGTGTTATGAATGATGAACAATAATCAAGAATTAAAGAAAATCTGAAGCTAAGAACATATTGATGGAGATGTTTACTAAGGTTGTATTAGCTATATTTACAGACAGACGAGGGTTTAAGTGAAGTTATATATTGTACTCGAACAAAACTCTAATACAACAGACGACTCGAAATAATATAAAATATGAACTCAATTACATATTTCGACTAGAGCTGAGCAGCAAAACCCCGACTTAATAGTTAAAGACATTTCAAATCTCAAGTTTCTTCCATAGACCCCAACCAGCCATATTCTTTTGTGGTTTATCTCTGGAATTTGATTGTGCTTACATGAACAAAAATCGGGGAATGAGTTCTGTAGACACTCAAAATTGTATATGCAATGCAACTTGTTTTGGAAATCTTAGTTCAAGTTCAGGTATGGATATCTTACATTTAAGTTATGCAGGAGGAAACTTAAATGGTGTTGGCAGGGATGCAAACGATCTCTCTAGCTCAAGCAGGAACAGCAAGTTCTCATCGGCGTCAATTTCTCGGAGCGAGGATGAGATCCTGCAGTCCTCAAATCTAAAGAGATTTAGCTTTTCGGAACTCAAACTTGCCACTAGGAATTTTCGTCCCGATAGTTTGTTGGGGGAAGGTGGATTCGGTTCGGTTTACAAAGGTTGGATTGATGAGCATTCGTCTTCTGCTGCCAAGCCAGGGTCTGGCACAATTGTTGCTGTGAAAAGGCTAAACCAAGATGGTCTCCAAGGTCACCAGGAGTGGCTGGTTAGTCAATGTTCTTTTCTTTAAAGTTTGATTTCAACAAAGTAAGCTATCAAACCACTTACTTTTTAGTTTCTTCTTTATTGTAGGCTGAAGTCAATTTTCTGGGACAACTTCATCATTCACACCTAGTGAGACTGATTGGCTATTGTTTGGAAGACGAACATCGGTTGCTGGTTTATGAATTCCTTCCCCGAGGCAGCTTGGAGAATCATTTATTTAGGAGTGAGTCCTTGTGTCCTGAATCTGTTGTTTGGTAATGTCGATTTTCTTACATTTTTGCAAATTTCCGTTCAGGGGGACTGTACTTTCAACCGCTTTCTTGGAGCCTTCGCTTGAAGATCGCTCTTGGCGCTGCAAAGGGACTGGCTTTCCTTCACCGTGATGAAAATAAAGTGATCTACCGCGACTTCAAAGCATCGAATATACTCCTCGACTCGGTAAGTTGGTGATACCGTGTGGAGAAATTTCAGTTTTTGGCTTTATTTCTAAAGATTCCATTGTATGGTATGGTAACAGAACTTCAATGCAAAGCTCTCGGATTTTGGCCTTGCCAAGGATGGACCTACGGGCGACAAAAGTCACGTCTCCACTAGAATTATGGGAACATATGGATATGCAGCTCCCGAGTATCTAGCCACAGGTAATATTCATATACTAGTTCTTGCGAAAAGAAAAACAATCTTTTTATGTGATCTCTTATGTTAATCTTGTATTTCCTCCTACTGCTAGGTCATCTTAGTGTGAAGAGTGATGTGTATAGTTTTGGAGTTGTTCTGGTAGAGATTTTATCTGGTCGAAGAGCAATCGACAAGAATCGACCACTAGGGGAACAGAATCTAGTCGAGTGGGCCAAACCCTTCCTTGCGAATAAACGCAAGACTTTTCGTTTACTTGACACACGTATCGAACGCAACTACTCGATGGAGTCGGCATTTAGAGTAGCAATCCTTGCATCGCGTTGCCTATCCGGAGAACCCAAGTTCAGGCCAAGTATGAATGAAATTGTAACAATATTAAAGGATCTCCAGGATTCCAAAGGAACTGGAGCTACTACTGGGAATAGAAGATCCAAGACTTGTAAGCAAACCTCACACACTGGTAATGCACGCAAGGAAGTCTCTGCTTATCCTAGACCATCTGCATCTTCTCTCTTTACATAAGGCTCTTGGGTCTCCAAAAAAGCGTAATGGAAGCTCGATAGAGAAGGGGAACCCCGGCATATTCGTAGTCGAGCGGAGTGTATAGTGTTTTTATTATTTCAGTGATGTACACCTGCATTGCTACATGGGAAACAGTAGATAGTATTATAGGAAGTTGGAAATGTTATTGATGTAGCAATGAGTGTAGCTGCTTTTTGTGTTTCAGTTTTGTAATGTTTTTCTTCTTTCTTTTTCCATTTTTCAGATTTCTGTACGAAGGGATCTGTGTTATTGGGTTTGTTGTAAAATGCATAGTTAATTAATGAAAGAAGATTTCACCTGTTTACAAGGTTATGCTCTTATATCTCTTTAATTTCATTTGCAAATGATTTGAGCTTGCTAGCTCTATAAAATAGGGAAGTTTACCTTCTTCGACTTAGTTTGCTGAAAAATTAGTAACAGAGTAAATTTGGTTCAAAGTTGCCGTCTTAGCTCAGCTGGTAGAGCGCATGGCTTTTAACCATGTGGTCGTGGGTTCGATTCCCACAGACGGCGTTTTCTCATAGTAGGTTTTTAATATCTCTTCTTTATTAAAGAGCTCCACAATTAACCTACAAACAAACAGCCTAGAGAGCTACACTTCCTTTTGTAAGAGAGGTACAAACCAGTTTAACAGTCTAACAAATACGCACCTGATAAGCTGATAACCAAATTTTGATCGGTATATTGTGATTTCTTACTTTTAAATGTTATAATTGGGTGGTAGTAATAGGAAAGATCGATTTAACATGCTTCCAGAAAGCGAGGTTGTCTCTCTCTCTCTCATTTGTTTAGTGAGAGACGCTTCCTCAGGAGACTCGGACATGATTTTTCTTCGCTTGTTGGCACGATAATGTGCGTTCTTGGGTCCATCTCTTTTGTTGATTAAGAGAAGAGAGCAAGTGTTCGTGGTTTTCGAGTGTGAAGGGAGCTCGAGAATTGGCTTAAGTGATGATCGTTGGGTTCTTGAGATACTGGCTGCCGAAAATCAAGAGGGAAAGGTTTCCTTTTTAAGTTATGAATCAGATCAGGGAAAGAGAGGAGGAAGAACTTTTAAGAGGAATAGAAACCAAAAGAAATGGCTTGTCGAAGGTTTGAATATGTGGAGAACCTAGGGGTTGGCAAGTGGTAGATCGCCCTTTGATAGGGGCAAAGGAGCTATAGAGAATTGAGAGGGGATTCGAAGGTTCGTATTCTGCTTCTTTAATTTTCTCTGGGTTAGATTAATCGGAGTCTTATTAGTTCGGTCTAGAATGGAACTGGTAGCCTTCCCTTGAAATTCAAGTTCAGTCTTAAGATGATGACGATAGATTAGCCTTCCCTTGAATCTTCGAATTCTTTAGTTTAATGAGCGGAATAGCCCACCTTATGTTATAAATGTTTTGAGGACTCTCTATTTTTTCAATGTAAGATAAGGAGATCCTCAACGGCATTCAATTTCACAGTTGATCGGTCACATTCCAAAATGTGGTTTGGGGCCTTTGCTATTTGTGAGAGTTGTCCGGGTTAGAAGTTCCTTATTAGTTAGGAGTTTAAGTTGTTATTTGGTTTGCTTGTATTATCATCACAATTAGAGAGAGGTGACTATAAGTACTTAATACTAAATCGTACTTAATACTACTATATCAACAAGGTGCACATTCTTATTCGATGGCTTAATCATAAGAACTTCACAATTAAGCGTGCTTAAGTTTAAGTTGTAATAATCTTTGATTGGGTGACAATAGTTACACTATCTGCTATTTTCACAACATGATTACTAATTTGTATAATGTATTTTGATATTGATATTTTAGATCTTCTGTACCTGGGCTCTCAAGTTCTCATTTGTACTTATAAATACATAAAGAAGCCCATTTGAGTTTAGTGGTTATCTCCTCAAACTGTAATTTGTACTATAAAATGCTATTCTGGCCCTAATACAGTTGAATTATGTTTAAGTAGCAAAATTATCTAACAATTAACAATTATCATTCCTACTTAAAAAGACTACACCCATTTAATTTTTTTTAATAAAAATATGGAAGATTTTTTAAAATGTAATATTTTAAAACATGATTTTTTTTTTTTTTGAAAGCCAAATTCTATTTATAAAGCTTCACGCGCAATTGAAACACAGTCATTCGATATAGTAGGGACGATACAATGGGGAGAGTCTCCCTCCAAAAGTGCCAAGGTTCGAATTCGTGTAACAAAAAGAATGAGACCAGCTAGTAACGCCACCAAGCAAAGGTGACTTAGCAAAGAGATTGACCACCTTATTACAACCTCTCCTACAATGGACAAAATAAGTAATGCATATCCTAGATGAAACATCAATATGTCTCGAGGGACATTCCAAAATTCAAAGAAATCTTGAGCATCATAACAAATAAATAACGAATAAAAGCGTTAAGCTTGCAACTTGAAAGAGCCCTTCCCAAAAAGTCATCCCGTCAAGAACTTCGATAAATGAACCCAAAATATCATGTCAAGCACTAATCAAAAGTGAAATTTCATCAGAGTTCCTCAGAATCCACCCAATTCCGCCAATACTGGTTTTCTTTAACCACGAGGCATCAACATTGAGCTTCCAAACATTAAGGAGAAGAGGTCATGAACAAGGGGAAGCTGACTCCGCGCAAGGATAATCAGATGTCCCGGGACCTGCATATCAAAAGAGAAGTTAATGAGATTTTCAAATAAGATCAATTAAACATTGAGCATTTCTATTTTTCTTATTGTGAAAACATCATTTCTATAAGACTAAAATTTCTATATAATGATGAGAATTTTTCAAACACAGATGAAGGGAAATGATTTAAAAAATTTTGCCAAATGTCGTCCCATTAGAGAGATTCCTGAAAATGTGAGAAAGTTAGCAAGCAGAAAAGAAATGAATCCTCGTTGCAATAAAATTTTCACATGAGCCAATAGTATACATATTTGAGTCACAGAAAAGTAAGCAAACAGGACTTTGACAGAGGAAGTGAATATCAATTCCTCTCAAAATAATATTGGACTTTGTCGTGACCAATTTTGCTTAGCAAGGAGAGCTTGATTAAAACAACTAAAGTTTATAAACATGAGTCCTTCGTCTGCCTTTTTAAAACCAAGCTTTTTCCATGGAAAAAAAAATAAGGACAAAGTGGGTCTTCGTGTCTGACTCCTCGTATCAAACCCGTGATGTTAGTATTGAACTGGAATAACACCAAACAATGAAACTAACTGCGTCACTGACGTCCCATTCGATGAAACTTGTAATTATTTTGGGAGAATGAATATTTGGCTAGTATACTTGAGAATTAATGTACCTCGTAAATTCATTAAACCAACAATAAAAAAAAATACTATATTTATTACCGGTTAAATACATTAAATTAATATTAGCATTAAGACATATTTATATTTCAAGCAATACACACGAAAGTAACACTTGCACTAGTACACAGTATTCATAATTTGAGCAATATTATATTTAATATTTGATAAATACATTAAAGTAAGAGTAATGTTAATATATTGTAATTATCATTATCACAAAATTATATGCAAAAATAAATCAACAAACAAATAATAACCCATGAAAACACAGATGTATTCAACCAATAAACGTCGTTTCCTTGCCAATCATTCCACAAGTTTGCAGGAAAAAATATAGAGAGAATACAAGTAGATGTGTAAATTTTAGATGCATAAATTTTTAAAAAAATACTTAAAATTAAAGATACATTAATATTAGTTATTCCAGTTTCCTTTTTCCTTCAAACTATTTCCACTTTCAACATCTAAAACTATTTTCTCTTCAAACTATTTCCTTTTTCTAACTTCCCTTCATTTTTGCTTTGGGAATCCAAAGACCCTTCTTTTTTTTCTTTTTTTTTTCAAGAAAATAAATAATAAGAAAATTAAGAAAAATAATAAGAAAAAAAAAATTGTAGCCAATACAATATGTTAGCTTTTTTTTTATCAATTACTCATCTCCGGCCATGTGCTTTACTGGCATGATGTGACATTCATGTGATTCAATTAATAGGCAAAAGAATTTTGCCAATCTTACTTTCACAAAAAAAAAATATATTAAAATCTAAAAAAAAAAATCCTTATAACTGCGCATTATTTAAACAACTTTTTGTTTTTCATTTAACTATTTTTATTTTTTTCATAATACTTTTATTGTTCAATATTTTATTTTTTTCATACTTATTATTTTTACTCAAAATACAAATAGTTATTTTTTCGTAATCATTTTATTTATGTGACTCACATTTATATTATCTTCATAATCATTTTCTTTCCTATATTTCTCATTCTCACCTGGTTCTCCAAGTATATTCATAATAATTTCAACCCTATGTCCTTTCTCCCCATGGGTAAGTTTCATTTTTCTTAACTTTAGATTGCTTTAATAGAAACATTTTAGATTGTATAATCCACCGCTAAAGTATGATGTTTATAACAATTAAGTCTTTACGTTTCTAATTTGAGCAATCACCTTTCCTAAAGTTTGAAAAGTGTTGCAATCAACACTTTTGAGTTAATTTCAAGAAATTTTCACATGTATAAAAAGAGTATAATTGTCCAAAAAAAAATTGTGTTCTTTTAAGAATTTTCTGCTTTTAATTTTGGTGACATTGAACATATATAAAAATATTTTCTTTAGGAAAATTGAAGTAAAGTTAAATCGACCTGACGGTAGAGATTAAAACCAATATTTTTTGGAAAAAGAAAGACTTTTATAATTAACTTTACATTTAGTACATTTTCTAAGGTAGTTAGTGATCTCGTGCCTTTTATTTGTTTATAGAACTTTGAATATGATATTCAAAAAGATTAAAATTGTGCTTATGAGAAAACATACCATTACTTCATTGAACATAAATCTATAAGGTTCAGATGAACTTAGAAAATTTCGAGGGGTTACACAATTTGATAAAGGCTTGAGTTCTGAAATGTGTTTCCTCGTGTAAATATTAAATTTGTATATCAACCCCTTAAAATTATACAAATTAATATTCTAAAATAGATCTAAATCAACTAATTCAGCAAGAACAAAGATTGATGGTTATATGTTTATTCCAATAAAAAAATAGAAATCCAGGAAGTAAATATAGGCAAATAATTTGGGGGAACTCATTAAATTAGCGACTAATCTACCATATTAAAAAAAAGATAGCCAATTCCTTCAAAAATGATAAAAGGTAGCCAAAAAACAGTTGCCAGTTTGCATTTATACTACATAATTAATTGTCGTTAAAATGAAATGATCCCTGACACGATAATTAAAACAAATAATCGCAACATTAAATTGTAATAATAAAATACTATATATTATAATATATATAGATATATATATAGTTATAATGTAGGACTGTGGGCCACACTTTTGTTCAGCCTCACCAGCTTTCTTCCTCATCATATATTTACTTCCCAGAAAAAAACAGCTCGCTCCACTCATATCATGCCACGTCAACTCCTTGCTTCCTTCTTATTGGTCATACGCTGTCAAACCCTAAAATTCTTTCCAACGAAGGTCTGGCCGAACTGCCAATTAGAAGGCGCCACGTTGTAGGAGGTGGAGGTCCTTCTGTCACTGGCAGTGACTCTAAACGAAAGGGCCTGGCCCACCAACAGGGCGTTTGACTGCCAGTTTTGACCCCAGTTCCGGCTCATACTCAGCCACCCGGTGCGCGTGCCTTTCACGCTGACCCTCACGATATCCCCTGCACCAGCCACGTTGGTTATTAAAACCAAGTTGAAGTACTGGAACCCGTGGATTGTGAATCGGACCCCTCCTTGCTTCCGGCATGGCACCCTGCATAATTTTCTATCGTGAGCCTCGCTTCAACGTAATTTCAACAACTAATCATTTACGGATTCTATTTAAGAAATATTTGCGCAGCCATTAACAAAGAGGAAAATGGGAAAAAGAATCGATTTTGATGTTTTGGTATCAAAAAACATTTCTCCTATAATCAGCATAGTTGTAGTAAGTTATGCAATCCAGTAACGGAAAAGCCTATTAAGTTCCAATTTAAAACTCGATGGAGTGTAAGGACAAAGTAGAAAAGTTGGAAAAGGGTAAGAAGGTCATTTAAGTTCTTTAAAAAGAAATGAAATAAAGAGGCTGACCGGCGGTAGGCGACGGGGACGATACCGGCGCGGTATTCCGCGATCTTGAGAAACATAGGCATCGCCAAATCGAAATGCGTCCGAGGAGGATTACACCATCCGCCATTGTCGCTGGGCAGAGCGAAATTCGGCGGGCAAAAGTTGGTGGCCGTAATGACAATGGACGGGCTGCCCGAATGGCACCATCTCGGGTCATTCGCACATTTGATCTCGAAACAGGCACCGCAGCTCAGCCCATTGTTGTACAGCGCCGTGCTCAACGCCGCCGTGTTCACACCGTACCCTTGGCTGTACAAATTCCCATACCCACAAGCCCCACCTGCACAAATTATAAATAAAAAAACCCAAAAATCAAAATCAAAATCCCATTAACAAATTTGTATGGTTTGATTGCTTAATTTCCAGTATTCCGGCGTACCCATTGTGCCGGAGGCGTCGGCGCCGCCGTAGAAGGTGGCGTGGGCGTTCTCCCAAGGGCCGCCGGAGTAGACGCCGGGGATTCTAGCGGCGGCTGGACACATTGTGAAAATGAGAGATGCAATGCAGAGGAGAATCGCCGTTGTAGCCATTTCTTTGGGTTTGATCTGAATGGGAATTATAGAGTGAGAGTGGGGAAGGGGCATTTGGCGGAAGATTGGATGAGAGCACAATTTATGGAGTAAAGAAAGAGGGGTTTGTTTGTAGTAATTTACGAATAACTACCTCATTCATTGTCGGAATCTTTTTCTGGGTATGTGTGTTGTAACAGTTGCAAGTTAGCCCAGTTTTGGGCGGGTGGATTATTATAATTTAAAGGATAAATTATAAATTTGTTTTGTATATTGGTGAGAGAAGCTAAGGATGTGTGATCATATTTTCAAATGGTACAAGTCTATTAAGGAAATTTGAACCACTGTACCTATAATTGCTTGAATCTCTCACGTGTAAACTTTTTATTAAATTAAAAAATAGTTGTTCAAATATGTCTGGTTTGTGATAATTTTTTTAATAGGTTTTATCATAGTTGTTAAGAGTGTGGTAATTTATTGTGGAAATGATGTTAACTGTAGTTGTCCACATTTTCTGATAACTAAACCTAAAAAATATCAATACTTGATATATTGTTAAAGAATAATTATGGAAAGTGTATCGATAATATAATAATTTTATGCTAATTTATTTTTTTAACTGATTAACAAAATAAAACACATTTTGTACCATACTAGCAAAATAAAAGAAGTTATTTTCCACATTTTCAACTAGATTATATTAATTGATCTTTTTTTATTAAAAAAAATGTAGCATAGTTTAGAATTTAAAAGTATACTATTTGAGAATTATACGTAATTATTGTATTAATTTTCTTTATTTCAAAATTTATTTAGGTTAGAGTTTGTGTGCGTGTGTGTATATATATATTCTTTATAATCTTTTTTTAATAAAACTATCTAACTTATCATTTGTAAATATGCTACTTTTAAATCATGATAATAATTGGTTATTCTTCCAAACTTAATAAATAAAAATTTTAAAATAGTATTTTAAAATCATGTATAACAATTATTATTAATTGTTTTTCTTCGAAAACTTGTAT